>JAUZND010089173.1:0-15321 GCA_034780555.1 Coelogynopora nodosa
GGCACCTTGGCCAACAACCATCCCTGGCTGTGCTGGGAGAGGGTGGTCCGCACATCCTTAGTTACCTCCGGGAGGTTAGGATGCTGACGCGTCCCCCCGACCGGGAATAACAAACAAACAAACCATACAATTTGAAACCCATATTTATGATTTAAAGTTTAGTGATCAAAGTAAACGACAAAACATTTAAATATAGAAAACCATTTTGGTATTTAAAAATATAATATTGCAGTGTATATTATGGCCTACTAATATAAATTAACTTAATCGTAATTATCTTACTTTAACAAAAGTTCTAGTTCAGATAACTTGTCCAAAATGAAAACAAGACTCTGTGTGGGGAAGTCTTTTAGTTCGTAAAGCAGGTTATGCTGATCAATCGGTCCCAATTCCTAAATTGAAGAGATGAACATTACATTATTTTAGAATTAGGTGGAAAATACAATTCTATTCCAAAAACGTGTAAATGTGTGGATACAAAGTGAATAATATCTACATAATCAAAAATAATAATGATATTAATATATATACAAAGTTTAGGATATTTATTACTAAATCAGTAAATAAACTAATACAATCTATTTATTTTAAAAGATGTTATGAAATGGGATATTTTTTATAACTGAGATTATATAATATAGATTGTTTAATAACTTTCCAATATAATAGTAAACAGATACATTCCATTCAAATCCTCAACATCACCACAAAACATATAAAAAAGAAAAACCAAAAACTATCAAAGTGAATGTCAAATAAGAAACAAAATTTCATAATAATATCAGGATGGCTTAAAGGAAAAACCGACAATAGGCTAATGACAAAACTCCAAAACTGTCAAACAAAAATAATGAGTTATCATCAAACCACAAATATTATTTATAAAAATGTTAACAATCCAAGCATAGCTTGTACTCTATGTAAGACAGGCCTGGACTGATAAGATGGCAAGTCAAACCTGTGGATTTACAAGACAGCCTGTCAAATTTTAAAAAATTACAGAAAAGGCGAATTTTTTGTGAGTCTGTATTATTTAAATTTTATTTTGTACAATTTAATAATCAGATTATTAAAATTAGCAATACAGCATGCGGCAGTGGGACTGAAAATAAAGTTTTTAAAATTTGCTTTTTATATTATTTGGACATTAATTAGATCAGAATAGATAGGCAGTGAGAGATAAACATTGTATTGTAGTGAAGTCTCATTATAGAGATAAAATAAACAAAGTCTATGATTATCAAAAAAATTTACCTAAAAATGTATAAACAAGCAACTTATATTACGCATTAAACTTTCAAAATACAATAACTCGGAGTAAATGGAAGTGAAATACATTATTAGTATGAAAAAGACCCTAGATTTATTTAATTCATCAACACCCTTAAGTTACCTTCTCCCCCTCATATGCTATACATATTATTTAGACTCGGAAACTTTGATGTTGATGAACATTAATGAAAACTTGAAAGCGGACTAAGGCCTATAATAGTAAAAACATATATAATAGTTTTACATACCGATTAGAAGAAAGCCCTAAATAACAAAAATATATATTTCAAAACTGCATTTGGATCAACAAGAAAAGCCAGCAAACTTAGTTCATCTGGTATTTTGTTAGAACTGTAATCAATCTTACCCATGGTAAATGTAGAGCGACAAATTATTTAGCACAACAGATTATATTATAAAATAAACGCGAACTAAATTCAGTTTATTAGAGTTTGTTGGGTTCATTTGGAATATGGCTAAATGAGAAGGCATAATGGTCAGTTTAAATACATTTACCACTTCTCTTACTAAATTAGGAAACTTGGAAAATAAGTCAACCTGAAAAGAGGGTAGAAAATATCACAAATGTCACTGCTTTAACAAAAAGAAGATGATTTAACCAATTTGACACGTACGAGATCTGCGACCGGCAATCGATGTGGTGAATACCAGGCGTGTAAATGAAGATGATTTACAGAGGCAAATGAAAGAAGACTGTTGAATAGAATGCTAAAATACCTGGAAATAGAATATATTAAATACAATTTGGGTTTATTATATATTTCGTTAGAATGTATTATTTTCAGTGTTAAATAAAAGAAATATATATTCAATTAAAATGATAATATAAGTGAATATCATGTTTACTCCAAAACTGTTTTATTCCACGATTTCTGATAATTTGTATAAACAAACAAATTCTTAGTATAGTCTGTAAAAACAATTTTTTACAATGAAGTTAATCTTTGGGGCATTGTAGTTATATAAATAACGCTATTCAGTATTTAAAATTTATATAAAATTTATTAAGTATATAAATTTTAATAATGTTTAAAACAGCACTATATAAAAAAATACTTGAAAAAGACCTTTGTGTAGTATTTCATTATAAATGTTAATTATTGCTTTAAAAAACTTCTCTTCGGTATTTATACCGGAAATATATTTTATGAGATTATTGAATAAATAATTACTTATATGTTAAAATATTTCCCATTATTTTAACTATAGCTGAAAATATCATGTTTTATCTTTAAATAACGTTGAAACAGAGTAGTAAAAACATATAATTGTAATAATTAATTGATTTAAACATGATGTTTATTGTCTTCCTAAAAATATATTAAAAAACGGAGGCTATTTATTCGTGTAAATATACAAAACAACACATTTATATTTATAAATATTTTAACAATATAATTATAGGCTTTATAACTAAACAAAAAGCATCTTATCATTACACAGCAATTTACCTGTACAGCATAATTATGTAATAATATCATACAGCCGTTATGAAAGGTTATCCTCATTGAAAGGAAATTTTTAGATTTTTAAACCTCAGATTACCTAATAGTAGTAATCACGTAATTTCATAAATAAGAACTACATAAAATAAACACTAAAATAACTTACCTATTGGCACTCAATAGAAGTGTTTCAATTGACAAGCGTAAGCCAACCGGTCGCATTACCTTATAAAGAAATTGGTAATATTTAGTTAAATTGAATAAAATCAACACATGTCCAGCTCCATATTATACTGTGCATATTTTTTATAATAAAAAATTATATTATAAAAAATAATTATAAATAATAACTTTCAGGTCCTGAACTCTGTTCATCTGGATTTTTTACTCGGTAGGCCTATATCTAATATAGTTATTTCATGGTTAATTTTTAAAGAAAAATAAAGAAATTAAGAAATATAAATTGATATAATGCGATTACCATTTTAACATACTGATTTAATATGAACTGATCTTATCATCGTGAAATATTGGCATTCAGACTCCTATGATTGCTTCAACTATGATAGTAAGCAATAAATACAGTCTAATAGAGGTTTACATGACTTTATATTGTATTATGTTATATTATATTTATTAGTATCACAATTTACCGCCATAATCATAATGTTTACCGAAATAGACTCCAAATTAAAAATGTTATCCTATAAAATAGGTAGTAAAAAAAAACAAAAAACAAAAAAACAGTACAACCGGGGAAAAAATTAGAGCTACGCCAATTTTGTATTAAAACAATTAAAATATCAATATTACAAATGATATGTAATTTGGGTTCTAAAATGATACGTAATTTTGGTTTCTAAAATGATATGTTTTTGATAGGTCATATGAGGAGATTTTACCACATATTCTACAACATATAGAATAATATAATGACATTTACCTATGTTACAAAATTATACTCAAGTTAGCAGACATTTTTTAATGATTTTTCCCATGTTAATGATTCAGTATATCATTTCCAGCCGGGGTATGATTTCAAATTAAGGATAAATTTTAAAAAATGTAATAGTAGAGAATTCTTAATTCTATAACATTTGTGTTCATTATTAACATTCTACATTATGTGGTTGAAAATACATCTTTAATTGAATTCAAAAGAGAGCATAACAAATTTATTTAAGCCATTTTCATAAAAATGTATAAGAACCTAAATCGTTATTGTGATATATTATTGTGATGTTTATATAGTAAATTAAGGGATCGCTTTCAGCTTATGTTTTTTTTATTATATTGTACTACATCATAATAATATGTATAGTCGGCTTTTGTTTATTTAATAAAATAAACAATAAAGTTATTATTATTTTGTAATAAATTAACTGTATATTTTCAAAGTAAGTTATACACGATTCATGGACATTACAGTTGTTCCTCATGTATTTGTTCTCGTGTAGTTGACCTCATGAAACTTCAAAATTATTTTTTCTCCCCTACTATATGCAGCGTGACTACCTACAACATGGTATATTAACGGGGAAATCCTCATATTTTTCAAATTATATTTCAATTTCCAAATACTGCTAACTAAAAATACACAATAAAAAACCCTATCATAAAATGTAGCATTAGTTTCATAAGTATAGCACACATACATAGTTAAACTAATTTTCTTATTACCTGATTATAGCACGCAGATGGCTCGGGAACAACTAGCACATGTCCATAACACACAGGACTGACGTTCACGATTAC
This sequence comes from Coelogynopora nodosa, assembly GCA_034780555.1. Taxonomy (NCBI): domain Eukaryota; kingdom Metazoa; phylum Platyhelminthes; order Proseriata; family Coelogynoporidae; genus Coelogynopora; species Coelogynopora nodosa. The sequence continues at coordinate 4,494 of JAUZND010089173.1, forward strand.
TGGATAAGTTTTCTGAAAAAGTTTAAAATTTTTTTTTATGTCTTATCAATTTGGAATAAAAATGAATTGATGTTTATAACAAACATTAAACGTGAACTTACACCATCGTCGCGCTCAGTGTTTTTAAGATACATCAAAATCTCGGATGGTTTCACATTATTGAAATTGAATTTTGATTCGTCATAATGTTGATTAATAGTGCTAAATACTTGAGCAGTTCTTTTTTTCTGAAAGCGATCTTTATTCATCTGTAAACAAATAATAGAAATACATGGTGATTGCCTTACTTGTAGTATTATCCGAAAATGTGTAATTCAAAGAATTTTTTATTTTTAGGAAGTATTGTAAATGATACCCCTTTATTAATTTATTTTAAAAAGAAATCTTCACTATGAAGGATTAAGTATACATTGTAGGGTTCATTTTATCTAAAGTTTATGTTATAGGGACGTAGTAAAATCCCTTTCAATTTCTTCTAGTATAAGTAAATTGTTTTAGGTTTGTAGGATAAATTTCAATTATAGTGGTAGCTACGATGTCCTTGATAAAAGATTTTAACAAATACAATATATTTCAACCTAATAGAAACAATTTAAATTAACATAGGCCTACTTGCATTATGAATTCACAGTTGTCTGATTTCACCCTTCTTTCAATAATGTTACTACTAATAGTATAGTTGAATACTCCTTCGCAAGAAGCTTTATCCCATAACTTCTTTAGCATGATGTCAAACTGAAAATACAATATAACCAATAAAATTATGTTGCCCGCACTTTAAAATTTAGTTTGAAGTAAAACGCGTGCTGAGCATCATAGCATTAAAATATGTTGACCGTATTACAGAAGGCTTCACAATTAAAACTAATTAGTGATTTGTGACAGTACTTTAATGATAAAAGTTTAGAAACATTTTAATTAGTAAATAAAATTTTAAATATATATATTTCAACATATTGAAAATCAAAGATAAAAAATAAAATTATTTTTTACAAGTTACATATTTCATTATCATAATTGAAAATTAAACAATATTATAGTTATCACGAAACAACGGATAAAAAACTGATAAATCACATTAATCCTAGAACTATCACAAGGCGGGTCAAATGGACCCCACTCTTTTCAAATGAGCACAGTTCCTAGAAAATGTGACTGACACACATCCATTTTTTGTTAGCTTGCTAATTCTACATGACTATTTACAATACATGGTATTTAACTTATCGAAAAATAATATATATTTTTGCCATAACACCGATTGCAAAATTGACCAATATAGCATTTTAGATTGGTCAAAATTATGATTTTCAGAACAAGACTTCGCACTTAACCAATTTTATTGAAATTATATATTTTCAAATAAAAGGCTGCAGTTCGTACACAATGTTTCAGATAAGATATTTGATTAGATCAAAATCTGGATTTTTTTATCCAAACATAAAAAACGTGTTATTCATAATAAAATATATAAATACACATTAAATTTTTTTTTTACTTACTATATCAAAAGAAAGTAGTTTATATACAACATCTTAGATCAGCTTTTTAAACACATATTGATTCATAAACTTATTCGGTCAGATAAAATCATGTTTTTAAAATATTAATAAGACTTTAAACATAATAAATTCCGTTGAAATTTGATAAACTTACAAAATGAGATGGTTAAAGACAATAGAACAATAATAGTTAAAAGTAATAAAAATAGTTAAAAAAATAGTTAAAAGATAATAGAACTTTTATTAAAAACATGTTTATGATTTGTTTCAAAATGGATTATGATCAACTTGATATCAAAAATATTTAAAAATAAATTATGCAATATGATTATCATAAACTTTAAGAAAGTTTTTGAAAATTTGTTTGCGGTCCATATCATTATTATTTAAGAAAATCACGTGCAATGTTTACGAACAACAAACATTATTGTCGATTTTCGACAGCTGTTATAAAAGAATGAAAACAAACAGACTGTATCCTTTGGTGACATTATTTATAGTAGTTTAGTAATATTTAATATACATATATAATTTTCATAAAGTTAAAAACTTTTTTGTAGTATGGATAAAACGTAAATGTATGCCCCATTTTATAATATAAATATGTAAGTATACTATATAGACATGTATAATATGAACAATAAAGAATAGAAAGAAGACTTGAATAAGATTACAGTATGAACTAACTTTGGAATCAGATAATTCATCATTGAGAATAAAATCTGACGAAGTATATGTAAAATCCATCTGGAAACAAAAATGTTACCGAAAAAATAAGTAAACAATAAGGACCAAATTATGTACTATGATGAAATATAATAATACATTGTAATAATATATACTAATAAAATACTGTAATATAGTGTAATAAGAAAAAATCTGTACGTTAACATTTATAAATGAAAAGGTAGAAAAATATATGTTAAAATGTATAATAGTGTAAATTCAAATTAGGTATTATCTTAAAGATGAATTGCTGAGTTTTTTTCTCTCTATAATTCGTATTTATATATCCTTTGTTTAAAATCAACTCGTCTTAATTTTTGCTGGTCCTGTCAGCGACCAACATTTGCTAATACATGTTATGGTTTCAAATGGTCATAACATATTATTCATCTAACATTATAAGGTGAACACAGATTGAAAAAATGTATATTATTCTAAGAGAGCTCGATCAAATTGTCCTATCTGGAACAAAGTATGTTGTGACATTTTTAGAAACGAATAAATTGAAAACGTCTCACTCATTTAAAATTAAGACAAAAATTATACTTAGAATAGATCTTCAATTTACATTAAATAAATATAATTTTAAAATGTTGTCAATAAATTTCCCTATCTCCGCTACATTAGTTTTTTTAAATTATAATCGGACATTATCTAAATTGTAAGAACTTCTGCGTGATTATTACCATTTCATTAAATCCCTATCAAATTTCATTAAAATCCTAGGAAACAGCACCCCGCCTCCTCCTCCGCTACCCTTCCTGGACTAGTGAGGCATAATAATATAACAAAACTGCGGAAAATTTAAAATAATTTGATTATTTTTGACGCGGTCACTGAATGTTATCGTAAGAATTAAACCCTATGTATAGATGGTGTTCGTAAAGTAACGCAACATTTATAAAGCAATGCAACGCAATTTAGATTTTATATATATATATAATTAACAGGCAGTTTGTTGTACAACACATTGTGATAGTAATGTAATCGCAGTAAAAATAAAATAAGTAATACCTACATGTGTGTATACAATATAGTGTCTCGAAAAAATTAACTATTAACCAAAATTATGAACGATTGGAGAAATGATGAAATTATAAGTTAAAAAAACACGATTAATGTAATCAATAACTGAGAAAATAAGAATGCTACAAGTAAAAAGGCTATACAAAATATTATGTATTAACGATATATAAATATATAGATAACAGGAATTTTTTTATAACTAAGTGAATTTTCTCTAACAAACATTTCGCGAAGAGTATTTGATTACACAATTTGTTGAAATTACAACCGATAGATAAAATTGCATTCATTATAGTTACACCCCTGTATTTATTTCCTACATGTTATAACTTATGTATTTAATAATAATATAGTATATTTGAAAGGGCATGAATACAGCACAGTAAAAACAGTATAATTTAAATTAATTAAAATGCTTTAAACGAAACTAAACGGACAACATATTCTATATTAAAACATTAAACACATTCACATAACACATTTTATAATAATAAAACGAATAAATTAAAAGTATTATTTTATTATATTAAAAAATATATTTCAAATAATTAGCACGAGCATTTTCAACATATAATATACAAAAATAACAAGTTCTCGAACAATTTCAGTTAACTGTGGTAAAACATAAATTGGAATAGCATTAAATATTACATATATTTGTAAATGATATCAGATTGGAAAAATATATAATAAATGGAACAATTTTACCCGTTCGGAGTTACTATGTCAAAAACATAATAAATAGTTTGGCATAATTAAACAGATCTCTTGCTTGTATGTGAGATATCATATATGACAACTTTGGTCGAGCTACATTTTAAGTACACTTGTTTTGATTCTACACTGTAAAGTATTATTTAGGTTCCGTAGAGGCCGAAACAAGTTCATGATTGATAAATCAGAAAAATAACTAGTAAAAAACCAGTAACTCTTAGATAAATGAATTTTGTTAAGGGATTATTGATATAAAACAAAACATGTAACAATTAAGATGCCTAAATGTGACAAAAATAATATTTAACTAAAAAGAGTAGAAAAAGAAGATCACTTGATCCATTATATATTTTTAAAAGAAAATAATACTGAATAATACTGAAAATCAAATAATTAATAAATAATATATATGCGTGTCCCCTAAATTCAGACCAAAAAATGTGTCAGACTATAAATTTTATAAATCCTTAGAAAATTATTTAAGTATAGATAAAAACTAAGCATTTGTAAGCACATCTGTCTATAAACACTGCGTTGAGATTCATTTAACTAATGCATATGCGCACAAGAGGGAAATCGATTCAACAAAATAAAAGATTTTTTACTTCTCCCTGGTTTTTAGAGTCTCGCTAAATTGAGTAGAATAATAAACTACATTATGAGCCTAGTTCAGTTATATATTCAAGTCCAGTGCAATCCACAATTCAGTTTTCAATGTCAAATAAATGTCGTCAGGCAAACAACATTCATTGTGAATTGTTTCCATGAATTGCTTGTCAGTGAGCGACCGGAAAATCTCTTCATCTTGGAGTATAACAAAACCACCTAGTTCAAGAACCGAAATATTGAAAGGCTTTTCGGCCTTGTAGGATGTTACGGACTTTCTTGGCCAGAGCACCGCTCGGACACAAGGTATTGTAGAGTTGAAGGGGTGCTTTCCACGGAGCAGAATAAAATTGTGCGCAATGTTGAGTCTTTGACAAACATCAAAACAAGTGTTCAATCGCCTGGAATTGAACGATGAAAGTATTCAGCTGTTGAGGTCGTAAATGAAGTATAGATTATAAAATGATCATAAAGATAGTTAAGTTAGATTGTTGACCATTAATGTATTTTTTTAAAGTTTTACGGAAGCGGACGATTCGACACTCTACAACACGTACTTTTAAACATCCCCAAAAATATTATACATTCTACTCTCATAAAATCGACATGAACCGATAATATGCATCTTGAACATACCTAACTACAACTTATCAACAGCACTCGGTCAGCGTACTAAGAATAACAAGAAATTCAGCCTCTACAGTGGCAAAACATCAGTTAGTGTAATATAATATGAGGACTATAACAATGTGCCCATTTTTTCAGAAGTCAAATACACTGTTTTCTGAGTAGAGCTCTTCTAAATTGTAGAACTCTTCTAACGGAGGTCGATATAATATAAATCAAAATTAATATTTTTAATAGCTCTCAGTGAGTTTACAGCACAATATTAATTGAAGCAATAATAAAATTGTAATTATACAATTTTTAAATAACAAATGTAAATCAAACAAATATATATTAAAATAAATTTGGAAACCTATTTACTAAATATAACAAACCCATTTTTAAATATTTAGTTAGAATTTCAGGACTTTTATACAAATAAAACCAATTTAAAATATCACGTACATTATAAATAAATAGAATTAATTAATATATTTGGACTGTTTATAAAAATAATATTAAGGTGAATTCTAGTTACATTAGTTTCTACAAAACAACTGGACTAAAAATTTCTTACTTGATCATAAGTTCTAGTTCAGATATATCATTCAAAATGAAGACGAGACTTTGTGTGGGAAAGTCCTTCAATTCAAAAACAAGTTCAGACTTATCAACCGGCAATAGTTCCTAAAATTAAGATAGAAATAAAAAAGTTATGATTTGTGAAAAATTAATCTATAACTAAATCATTTTGCGGTATGCAGTATCTAATGTTATACAATCGTATAATAAATACAGTACATTAAAAAAATATATAAATCGGTTGTGAAATAAAATAAATTCATTTGAAATAAAATTTGACTTTTAAAATATTTATTAATATAATAATTAAAACTATTTTTTATAAATGCACTTATAAAATCTCTTATTTAAGAATTAATAAAAGTTCACGTCAATATCTATAATATTAAAATCGAATATAAAAAATCCCCTTTTAAACCAACAAATAAAAACAGCTAAAATACGTTAAGCAATTCTTTACCAATATTTTTTCGTGTGAAAAACGTTCATTGCTCATACATTATTGAAACAATATGGCTATTCTTAAGAAACAAAGTAAGTATGTCCATTCGTATCCAAAATACGAATAGAAAATTAAAATAATTAAAAAAAAAAAAATCGGATACTGAATTTGTAATAAAGACATACAACCCGACGTTTCGTCTTACGCCTTCATCAGATAATTGACAAAGAAATCCAGGATGAAGGCGTTTAGTCGAAACGTCGAGTATATATTTTTCAAAAACCCTGCTCAGTATTCGAAGAAGTATTTTGTTGTTTTAATTTACGATTTGCCAATGTTTTAGGATAAATAATTAAAATATAGATTTTCTTGTCTGATGAGAATTAAGTAAGTTAACCGGTGAAAGACTAAAAAAGTGCACATTTAATTAAATCTAATACATACAATATCTGCGACCGGCAAATGATTTGGAGAGTAGAATGCATGTAAATGAAGATGATTGACAGAGGCATATCCGAGAAGACTATTGAATAGAATACAAAAATTTCTGAAATGGTAGTACAAATATTTCAACATTACGAAAATAGATATATGATAGCTACGAATTTAATTCTCCAAATATGAAACTATGTGGAATAAATAAGTAATTAAATTTTATATCACTTTGATATACAAAAATTTCTGAAATGGTAGTACAAATATTTCAACATTACGAAAATAGATATATAATAGCTACGAATTTAATTCTCCAAATATGAAACTATGTGGAATAAATAAATAATTAAATTTGATATCACTTTAAAACCCTTACTAACCTTTTATTTATGTTGCTAATTTTAAATTGTACCAAAAAAATTATTTAAATATCTATGCGTTTATATTATATTATGATGCGTCCAATAAAATTACAATTTTATTATCCCTAACGACCTTTTCAAATGCCGGGTAAATGGACAAACTCTCCTAAATTTCAAGCAAATATAAGAACATGGCCAGGCACGATGCAGACCGCGTATAGCAGCACTGCATTGTGAACAGAAAAAAGAAAAAAAGTGCTTGAATTTTATGAGTGTTTTACCTAGAAAGAGAAATCTCGTTATAATTCATTGTGTATATCTATGCTTCACATATATCATCTAGCCTGTATACCGTAAAGTTGATGTAGGTATTCTTGCACATTTATAGTAACGGACGTTCACCTCTCAGACAGAATCTAAAGGGCACAACACCACAGGATTGTTTTGCATACAAAATGACTGTTCTGTATCTGACGTCACGATATTCCCAAGGAATGGTCTACGGATGGAGGTGTACCAAATATTTTTAGAAATCAAGGGAACAGTCGTATTCTCTCTCGGAAACAAAATTTTAAACAACAAAATAATTAAATGTTGTTCCTATTATTACTAAAATCTACTTGACAATATCGTCATTGCGAGAAGCTCCAATAATAAGTTACTATGATTTAAGGAGGCGACAGTGATCCAGGAATTAAAGTTGACAATAAACTCAAAAATAGAGAGCTAAAGCCTTGACAATGTATTATTCTCAACTGTATATTAAACAATTGTACATATAAATATTATCTCATACATATTTTCCAGTACGAACATATTTATCATATATATCTGTTTATATTGTGTATCATCTATAATCACTTAATTTATCAACTGACTTGATTCCATTATTTTAATTCCAATTAATCCATGAATAGGTTGTATTTTAAAATTAAACTTTATACCAAGCAGAAGTGAGTTCAATAATATTTTCTTTCTTCTAATATGAAAATAAATTCAGTATAAAACATGCATCAACTATTATCGAATTATACGTTTGTGAAATCTATATAATTCATAATAATGACAGTATGACACGCCAGTTAATGGTTCGAAATTGAGTCATATAGAAATGTGTGACAAGCAGATGTAATATCTAACATATATATTAAAATAAAAGCAAAGGATGTAATAATTTTAATAAATGTTAAATATAATTGTACTATTGAAATTAAACATGAAAAATTATAATAAACATATAATTTAAAATTCAATACGATTACAAAAAATATGAAACCAATAAATTGCCCTAAATTTATGAAATATATATTATTGATAAATACAATTCATATTATCTTCTATTTGTTCACTCCATTATAATTAATATTGAAATTGAATGCACCAAAAAATTAATATTGTGATAATAGGATGCTTTTAAGCAGTTTAAAGTTTTTAAATAATAGATATTGGCTCCTGCTATTTCACACATACTACATACAGTTCTATATAATACAAATAAAATAGTATAATTATATATATAACTAATAGAAGTGTAAATAAAAAATGTAAATAAAAAAATTACTGAGTACTTTATTCACCTATCTGAACTCAACAAAAGTGTTTCTATTGCCAAACGTAAGGACACGGGTCGCATTACCTATTTAAAGTGAGATAAATATTATATTAATATCTAATAGTCACATATTTAGAATTAATATATTTAATTAAACAAAAAGTAATAAACAATAAATTTAGATATACGTACAGAAAAATATTAATCTAAAATCCTTCAAATATTATAAAGAATAATATTTAAACAGCACAAAAAACATATATCGTTATACTGAGTTCCTACGGGTTTTCAAATATATTTTTCAGAACATTTCAAGTAAACATTGGCTGTTTTAAAGACCCGCATAAACGCATACCTTACAAAATTGAAAGTTCTTTCTGTAATAAAGAATTTGGAGACTTATTTGTGATATCTCTGAAGTTGAAAAATATTGTAACTTGATTATTTTTGCACTAAGCTGAAAAATCTCATCACTTCATCACTGAGCATCTTCCAGGTTGTCCATTCTTTGTAATGCAATTGATGGAGACAAGTTGGAGACAAACACGAAATGGCTAAGTTCAATTTGTACTTGATTAGAGAGCGCTCCGGTATCTTTTTATAGTTAGAGCAATTAAAAAGTTCTTACAATTATAACGAAAATGAAGTAAAGCAGAGGAAGAAAAAGTTTTATTTTACGGTTTGTGCCCAACCCAATAAAAAATTTCGCTGATAGTTTATGAAGATTGCTGTCATCCAAATCCAACTAACATATGTTTTCATCCTTTATGAAACCAATAATGTCATCTTTTATAAATGTTGAGATAATAATGATCATGATTTTCAATAAATATTTATGAAGAAAAACAGCTAGCGCGTGTTCTGATTAAAATGTACTAAGGAAAAGTTCAACAATTTTACACATTAATTTTTTAAATTCTAGTTGTGCTTGACACATATGTGAATTTTTAATTTTGCCTTCAAAAATTCGTCATTATTTTAAATATTTTCTCGGGAAAAAATCAGGACATTTCCAGGACGTTGTCAAATTCCAGGATCGTAAGAACCCTCTTATAAAAGTAAGACAAATGTAGAAAAATAAGTTGCAATTTATGAACCTCAGACAGGATAAGGAATGCTATAATTTACAGAGTTTTTAGGGAGTGAAGAAGCGCGAGATGTGTCAAATGAAAAAAATATAACATATTATCTTTATCATACACTTCATTAGGTGGGATTTTGTATTTAATAAGGTTCGTTTAAAAATAATTAAAGATGTACGGAGAACTACATATAAGCAACAATTCATTTTTTTGTTATTTTACCATTTTCTTTTAATATAAATAAGAAAATATTGTTCATGAATAAAAAAATTCTCCAATTATTCAAAAAAAAAATATATTATGGCCTAAATATATTTTAGAAATACATTTCACAGAGAGAATATACTTTTAAAATTAGCAGTCCTAAGCAAAGATAGTTTGATTAAAATAAAATATGATAAAGAAGGAACCATAATAATGAACAAAAAAGGGTTTGAATATGTTAACAGCTGTAAGGCAGGCAGAGTAGTTGAAATAAACATAAAATTAGTCGTATAATAGTAATAACAATAATAAAAAGATTAATACCTGATTGTAGCAAGAAGATGGCTGAGGAACAATCAATACATGGTTGATACAGATTGGACTAACGTTCACTATCACAGGGTGTCTCTTCTGAAGGAATTGATCGAACACAAATGTACTACATGAAAGGCAGTATTTTTTAATTAATGATAGCCTATATTAAACTTACACCATCGTCGTGTTCATCATTCTTTAGATATAAAAGAATTTCGGACGAATTCACAGAATTGAAGTTGAACTTGGAGGCATCATAAGGTTGATCTAATGTATTCAATAGTTGGGGTGTTCTTCTTTTCTGGAATCGATCTTTATGCAACTGAAAGTTTATTCAGAAGTAAATTTAAAAAAAAAAAAACTTACCGTTTAAAGATGTAATTACTAATACGTCCAACAGTTTATACAAACAGAAAAATTAAAAGTAGTATGGAACATCTCTTTCTGCATTACCCCCTCCCCCCCGTGACCTTGACCGATTTATTATTAAAAAAAAATTCGATGACCCCCCCGTCACCTTGACCGATTTAAATTATTTTTGAATTTTCGCGCCAAAAAATTTTGAATTTTTTTCAGCCAATCAGAATCGAGTATTTTATTTTTGGTTGCTATGGCTTCCTATTGGCCGATTTAAACAAGGTCAAGGTCGTTTCCAACTAATTCAAGGTCACTGA
>JAUZND010089184.1:0-15320 GCA_034780555.1 Coelogynopora nodosa
ACAGCTCGGTGAAATATTTTAAATTTTGCATTTTTATAATTAGTATGACAATTAAAACACATAAATGCAACAAAAATGTCAGTGCATTTTCAAACGCCCTAAACGACCTTCCAGACTACCGTGATTAGCGATGAAATATATCGATTGAAATTTAAAAACGTGTCATACTACTTTTATGATCTATTACAAGTAGAATATGTTCTATAAATAATGAGAATTACTTTTTCATCAAAATATAGTTATAATAGAAATTGATTAATATAATTTACTACAGTAATTACAATACATATCATCTTCAAATTATTAAGTTCAAATAATTTGTACCACGATATAGGCTATTTTTGTCAAACTTTTGATAATCAAATCAGGATGCTAAAATATACTTTAAATACATTTAAAATCCACAAAAATCAATAAACATCTTATCCTATCAAACGTTGTTGTTATATATCACTCGAAAGATAATGAAAAGTTACAAATAAGTTGACACCAAACTGTGTAGCACTTTATATGTTATAGATAATTTGATAATTGTCTCGATGTGAGATCTATAAGATAAAGTCCATACCAGTTTTAACCACTCGGTAATATATATATTGTTATGAAAAATGTTCTATGAGTTTTTTATATTATAATGGAATTCTAGAACATTAGTATAGATAGGCATTCGAAAATTACACGTATTTTCTATAAGGTTTTAAACAATTAATTTTCCAGATGTTTCGATTGCGAATGAAATCATTCCAAAATCTATTTTTAGTGATTAGACGAAAAAATTTGCCTACGCTAAACAAAGGATTTTACAGCAAAATACTTATGAAGCATATAACTTTATTGTTTCAAAATATTTGTTGCAAACAATTGCTTTTTCTACTGATTTATTAGCTTTTATTAATATCTGCACGTATTTTGACAAATTTCATAATATATAGAAAAAGTGTTTTGTGTTATTTTTTTAACTTTTAAGAATAAAAGTGTCTAGATATACCGTGAAATAATTATTTAGAAATACAATACGCTTAAGTATGTATTAAAAAACACTTTTAATTATAAATGGTATAATTTACTAAGCAACTTTTTTAAATCGTGTATAATTATGATAATTGAATTCTTTAGACATGTTACAGTGTTAAAACATTAAACTCTAATGTATTTAAAACATTTATGTATGTTTTTACAACTGTGTTGGCAAAACGTATTGTTAATGCTAGTTGATCTTTATTAGAAGTATCGCGAAATTCAACTTCAGAAATAGAAAACCATCCACTTTATGCGGTCCAGGATATTTTTTCCAACAATATCAATAATGTAATTTTAAATAATTTTCTTTTTATAAATTGCATTTTTTGGATTCTTTTTTTAATATTCTCTCAAGATAGTGTTTCCCCGTAAATTTTAAACAATAAAAAGGCAAGAAAGTTCTCCATATATTCTATGTAGTTCCATCTATAACACTCAAATCATCCCGATTGCCTTGCAGTGCATAATTTCGTTTTCCACACGAGATAACATTGTCCACTATCGTTTTTGAGAAATTCTATATTTTTCCTCCTACTTTTTTGAACAAATTATTCTGTGACATTACAAGATTCTTATTCTCCATTCAATTATATCTTTCAAAATAGCAAGTTTGACGCGCAAGGTTGTCGGCTAAATGTTGCTCTCTACAAAAGAGGTGGAAGGGAAATTTTAACATAGGCACCAAATATGTCGAAATTAATAGGGGAGGGGGGCTAGCACCCTTTATGCCCCCCTCTGAATCTGCCACTGTGTTTAAATAAAATTATTTATATTACTACTTTTAGGGGTGGATCCAAACATTTTCATAAGGGGAGAGGCTTGCCTTGAAAAGGGCGCCAATTTTTCTTTAATTTTGAATTATCATTAGTTTTATTATGAACCTATTAGTGGGTGTCCGCTAATAGCTAGCACAGCAATAACATACATAGGTGTCCTCAGTCAATCAAAATAATTTATAATTTAGTGGTTTTTTACTAGGTTGGTGGCATCCTGGAAATCATGGAAAAAATCCTGCAATTTTGGTAAAAACTCCGAAATCCTGGAAAAGTCATTAAATTTTTTAAAGAAATCCTGGAAAAGTTCTGGAATTTTAGCATGTTGGCAATATTTTCTAAAAAGTTCATGAAAATTTGCCACGGAGCCCTTCAAAAAATTTACTTCAATATTTTTATTTTTGACATTTTAAAATAATATATTCAAATCTTTCAAAATAATTTATCTTCTAAAAATCAGTTGTCTAAATGCAGTTATTTTTTCCTAAGAATCATTATGACTATAGGGTAACAACCCCACCTGGCATACTGAAATGCCATTAAGTATGTTGTGTTTGCTAAGTACAGTCAAATTATGACTACAGCAGGATGTATTTATTGGCAAATACATTTTTGGTTTAGCTAATGCACTTTTTTGCGCGTTTATGCTCCAGATTTAAAATACCTGTGAATCGTTCCTCATTCAACACTAGTTGGACTACAAAATCACCGTACAAAGCATGACTGGTGCGTTCAAATTATGGGGCAAAATGCAAACTGTGCTCAAATGTGTTTGGTGTAGCCAATATGGGAGAGACCTATATTATGCCTAATTTCTTTGCAATGTAATATGCCTTAATTTCTTTTCATAACTAAGAAATTTTGATCCAGGATTAATCAGATCCTGGAAAAAGTCCTGGAAAGTTCTTGAATTTGATTTTCCAAAAGCCGCACCAACCCTGTTTTTATTTCCATTGACTGTTTGATGTATGCAAATATAATTTTCTATGCAGACCCAAAATATCTAAAAAAATATTTTCACTTTTAAAAATAGGCGCCAATAATGCTCAGGTGGCAGGTGGTTTCAAGGTAGATTACTTGGACTGATAATAAATTAAAAAAATATATATAAACATCTTATTTCTAAATTAACTACAACGCAATTAATAAGAAAATATGTAAAGCCTATAACATTTTATATACTTGTTTATTATATTTATTACTATACTTTTTTTATTTTTTGACAGTAATTATTAATCTCAATAAAAAGCTCATGGGTTAAGTGGTTTTATTTGTTTTCTCTAGTTATCCACCTTGATCTGAATTAATTAAAATATATACTTTTTGTAAGAAATCGATTGGATCTTATTTTATAATATGCCCGTTAAATTTAAGCCGCATGAACTGCCTTTTCACTGTTTTTTACCAGTTCACCGCTTCCAGACATACAAAATCGACCCCATTTCCTCTATAAGCCGTCTCATAAACTCGATCAAGCCACTTATTGCCCTCAGCTGTAGTACTGGTATACACTTTCAAGAGACTAGTCTATACCATAGTTGTCCTCACCCACAGCTGTCTAGCTGATCCGGGTAACCTTATTTCAATATATATATATATATATATCGATTCCCTGGAGACGGACGAGGTTTTCAGAAGGAACTTCTTTACTCCCACGATCGCTTTCTCAAGTCTCACGCATTCAGACACTTTACGCCACTGCCTTGCATTGATTCACCACGCCGCCTTGATTTGCATTCGTGGTAAGCGTGTGAGCTTGTTTGTCTCTGCTGGACGTGAAGACAAAAGACAGCCGCACTGGGGAACGAACGAACGATTTATCCCAATCTTGTTTTTCCCAATTAGATTGTGTTCAGTTGAGGTCTTCCTTTTTTATTTGCTGTCCAAGGACTTCTGATAGTCACAGTTATGTTGTGCGCCATCGTGGCGAACTTTGTTGAGTCATATATATTCTACATATTGAAATTCATTCATGATTCTGTCATACATGTGTCTTCTCTTTTGACGTTGTCGTGAATATGGATGCTAAATCAAACAATGGACTTGTAGTACCAAAAGGTTAGTTTACCGTTTTTACTGTTAATATTTTATATCACTACTATGTTTCGGTTTAAGGTTGATATTAATTTTTTACCATTATCGATGGAATCCTTCTTTATATTGAAAATAACGAAATATCCAGCGTTGTTCAATTGAATCACTGACATGCGTTTTTTCGTCGGAGGTCCTCCTCCGCTAGTGTTCCTAATGTTTTTTCTTATTTCAACATGCTCACTGAGAATTTGTATTAAAATTTAATTGTCCCTGTTTTAATTTTTACCCTTTCACGTCTTCAGAATAGTGTCAAACGTAATAGGCATATTTAACTACTGTTAGTTATATTGGTAAATGTAACAATACTTTTTGTGATTTAATAATCATCTAAACGTTTTATTCTACTACAAAGTGGGTTGATGCAGCGTAAATAAACTGATTCTGTGGAAATTTTTAAAGATTGAATCGAAATTTGACCTTAATTTTAGTTATTAATTATTATAATATATAATTATATATATAATATTTTAGGACGTATTAAATTTTTTTCAAAATAAATTTGTTAATAATTATTTTAACCTTTTACCTGTGGGCATAAACCGTGTAAACAGTAAATATACGTATTATAAAAGTGATAGGAAGTTGAAATTTATATTATATTGTTAATTTTTACGATTAGCATGCAAATTTACGTTAAGAAAGATACCACAACATTTCGACATCCATTCGATTGTAATAGTAATGACCAATAATTTATTATCTTGGTCACTTTCTATTATCATATCTGTTAAAATACTTAAAATGTAGGAGAACCGGTCAATATTTGGAGTACTATAATCGCTATAAGAATACGATATCTAGGTTACTATCTCTACTATAATTTTACTACTAATTATACAATAAATAATTATAACCTTATTAACATATATTTCTTTTTTACAAGATAAAAAACAATGTTAGCAATGCAAAGAATTGATTAGAGAATTGAAATTGAAAGTTAATAAATAAGTAGTATGTAATGGTGACCGGTTGCGCAGGGACCCCAACGCGTCATCACCCCCCCCCCCCCCCCCTCCTCTCCCCCCAACAAAAACCTGTGCACGTTAACATATTTTATTTAGGAGAGGTTGTGGTAATGGGTGCTACAATACATCTCGCTTCTATTTGGAAACTATTTATCATTATTTACATAATTTGTTTCCCTACTCATCTGCTTTTACATTCGAATTTTACTTTGTAAATAATTCACAGACTAATATTTATTGTTTACTTTTGTCGTTGATTTCTTATGTATCCTATTAACTGTTTATAGGTATATATTTTTTCTTCAATAAAAACGAGCTTAATCAACTTAAACTTTTCTCTCTCTCTCTCTCTCTCTCTCTATTTAAATGTATTTTTTTATAAATAAACCAATTAATGTAAAAGTAAAGAGTTATTGTTAATAACTTTATAGTATATTTTTAGTCAAATTAAATAATTTAGCATAAGATTCGCGTTTCATTTAGACCCACATCTCTCTTAATATAAAAAAAAGATTTCACGTCATAAAATTTAATTTATTCTCTAAATATAACACATGAAGGAACATAGAAAGAGTACACATGGTGAGATTGCAGACATTTATAAAATATTTAGCAACATAAAGAGTAAACATGGTGAGATTCCAAATATTTATAAAATATAACAACATGAATATTCTTCTTTAAAGTCTTTACTTAACATATTGACAATACATTTAGTTACTTACTCCATAGAAGCGGATATTTTCATTTTGCGTATTGCGGCCTTCTTCTACTTGGGTGTTTCCTCCAACACATGAATAGCATTATGACGTTGCAGTGTAGGCTTCTTTCTCTTCTAAGATGCCCTCGATGATAGAGTTGCTTCCCTAATGTAGGCTAGTTTGATAGCGTTAAAGGTATTCTTGTTAACGATTTGAAAAAATACAGCGGTGGAGTTGCAGGCATTGTTTGCATAAAATCTGTTGAGGCGTCTTCACTAGGGATTGGATCGACCATGAGGCAGATATGAGGTAGTTGTGATCCGTTTATGACTTCCATAGGATCATGTCGGAGTTGAATGACACGACAATTAAGACTTGCAACATAGCTCGAGTCCCCATGTTACCCGAAATAGGCTGTACTCCATTACATTTGAACAAAAATTCATACCGGCCAGGTCCAAACTCTGGCATATTGCCAATCGAACCGTCCCAGTTAAAACCAAGTGTGTTGGGTGTGATCTTAGCCCAGTATAGCCCGTCTAGAAGAGTGAAGTTTCAGAACGTAGGCCATAGACTTGGACACTGTGATACGAATAATTCGCGCAGAGTTGAGTTGAAATCTAGTCTCCCTGGTCCTTAAATAATCCACCAACTTCTTACCGACTTCACACTCCATCGACTTGATTGCCTGCTCGAGGGGATCCGGGCTCATGCTTGTTACCGTAGTGTATGGGTAGCCGATAACGTGGTTGCCTATGGGACTCTTGATACTGATAAAGTCTGGTGACTTGAAAATTAAACTGGCACAGTTATATCCTGTTGACACGTAGATAAAATGTAAGGTCTTTTCCGCAGACTTGTAGCGACGATGAGGCCTACCTTCACTTCTGGAAGACATGCTCCAACGATAAGCTCTACAATATTGTATAATGTCATTGTATAAATTTCCCAACTGAGTCTTGTATGAGATTCTTATCGCTCGTACGTCTTTAAGAAAGGAGGTCCGAACTTTTCCCTGCATGAGAGAAGAATGAGCTCCAGAACGCTTTTATATAACCACCAACATCTAATTAGAAGCAAGCTATCAAATACTCAACGTTGATGGGTTAATTGTAGGTAGTAAACCCGATAATCAATGATTATTACCATAAGGAATTTACAAATCGATTTAAGAACACCAAATTCGTAATCCCGCCAGATTTACCCGGAAACGACCTTAACATTGTATAAATCGGTCAATAGGAACATGATTTTTATAAAATATATTAAAATTTCGCGAAAATGTTTTAAAAAATGCGCGCAATTCAAAAAATGTTGTTGGGGAGGCAGGGGGTGATGATGTCACTGCGGCAGCGGTCACCATTCGATACTACTACAATACCATACGTCTGAACGTTGCCTGTGTTTTTCCCAGTAAGAAGTAGGTAGTGTCTGAATGAGGTAGAAATTGCATCATATTTGCTATTTATTTTACCTTTTTGAAAATTTAAAAATGATTAAACGCATATCCCAATCAGTGGATCGGCCACTGAGCCATGCATATGTGTCGCCCTAGACCCGAAGATATGGTCGATTGCGTGCATGTCATTATTGTTCATCCGAATTACAACTAAAGTTGTGAGCTGTTCATTAAAAATATGTGACCATGCATTCACTTTCTCTGTGCATACATATTTTAATAGTTTAATCAAAAATATATAGGTGTACTAACTTTGTAAGTTAATCCTATTTTTTAACTTTATGCAGATTTTTTTGCTTTGTGTTTCTGAAAAATATCTTTATTTTTTAGATTTTTATATAAGGCATATTCGACTTCACTTCACCAGAGTGTTTGGTCTAGATTGTAAATTCTGGTAAACAATAAATGAAGAGAATTGTAACTTAGTTACCTCTTCAACAATGGTATAATATGGTAGAGTGTGAGTCATAAGTAACCCGCGAATGTTAATATTAAGTTAGAAGTAAATGGGACATATTAAATAATATATTTCAGTGTTGTAATAGTATAATAAGGTTGCTATGTAAGATTCCAATATCAATAATAAATAGTTAACATCTGTATATTATGATCTAATATTTTCATAATGTTCTCCATTTACATTAATGCATTCACAAACTCTTTCAGGAAGAGAAACACAAATTCTTCCACATATTTAAATCAAACAATTGGAAAGCATCAGTTATTAGTCTAAAAGCTACCAAAATGAAACATCTAGAGGACAAACAGCACGAATTGGAAAAAAGTAGAATTGAATGAGGATGCCCGGCATATATAATAAATCTATAAACGGATTAAACTGGCTCATCACCAAATCTTTCATTCTCAGATAGGAAAAATCATTTCGAGGATATACACAAATATATATGAACTTAAAAATTATACTCGAATTAACACTATTTTTAAAAATATGCACGAATTTTAAAAGTTGTTTTTTGAAATATTAAATGTGCATATAAATGGATTGCTATAAATATATGCGGAAGGGGTATTTCACTCCCCCCTGGAAAACCAAACTTCCTATCACCCGATTAAGCTCAAATTTGGCATACAGATACCTACTAAAGAATTGTCGTGCGATTTTAATTTTCAAAATTTTTTATCGATTGGTATAATTTTTATGACCTGATTACGTCATAAACTTCATTTAGGAAACATATAGGAAAATAACCATGTACATGTATGCTATATATTCACCAATAAATGCTATAATTTTTGTTCAATGCAACCAATTGACTTGATTTTTTTGCATCTGATTGCAGATTACAAGATCTATATTTGTTGATATATTTTTAATAATTATACTACTTATACAAATAAGCTATAAGTAGTATAAATGTAATTTGAGTAGTATTTTAAATTGCTGATTATTTTAATAAATAATTTTGATAATCAAGTAAAATGGATATCATTTACGATAAACTTATTTTTTCTATTTATGTTGCAAGTTTAGCTCCTAATATTTTCGGAAAGTATGAAAACCGGGGGGAGGGGGGGGTATAAAAAATGGATCAATAATAACACCATTTTTTCTACTATGTAAAAATATTCGAAATTATTTCTGTTATATTTTTTAGTTAGATTAAAGTATTTTGCCACTGAGTAAAAAAATAAGGGTTATATGTTTTACACTTCAATCAAAAACTTAATTTATTTGTGGAAAAAATTGGCATACCCCCCTCCACGTACGAAGGGTTAGAGCGTTACTGCAGAAAATGTTTTGAAATAATTTTACTATAGGTACTATTAACCGTATTATAATACTTTACCTATTTTTTTAAATAAAAAGTGATAATTATTAGAAAAAATAACAATTTAGTATTATTTCTCAATGTCAATCAATAGTTACGTTTTCCTATTTTTAACTTCAAATTAAACCTTTTATAAAATTAGGCAACATTCAAAAATAATTGTAAATCAAGAGATGCCCAATAAAGACCCTCCACCGGTGTAGACAATACGTGTTCTTATGGTTTGCCTCGCTGAATTGGTTTATTTCTTCTTGCCTGTTTCGGTTAAAATTAATACTTTAAATTGACTCTGATTGGTGGAATGTAGCCAAGATACACGGAAAGTAGAACTGTCCAATTGTGGCATTTCAGGAAACATTTGTCTTGTTACCTTCATTCTATATGTAGCTAAATGTTCAGTCATTAAATCGTTATTATTATTCAAGTTAAAGTGGATGTGACTGATGTGACTTTGATGGGAAATTGAAGCATTTATCTCCAATATCGGTATTTTTTGTGACGTATTATTATTGAATATAATGATCGACGGCGATAATCATGGTATGTGTTATTAAATAATTTGTTTACTGTATTTGGTGCTCAAAGTGCCATACTATACTAATAAAAACGTATTTATTAAATGCGCATATTAATATATTATCTTACAGCCTATTGTATTTTGAAATTACAAATACTGTTGAATATATCTTTATATATACTTCTAGAAATCCGTTTACAGATTTGCTTTCAACTTTTTTGTATATATTATATGAGTAAATTATAATAAGCTACATAAGTAATTAGAAGACTAAAACTCAATTATAATTTATTTTGTATATAATATGCTTATATAAATAATATTTTGTAAACTTTTTTTCAAACACGCTTTGCTCAACATTCTATAATCGTTGAATTTATATTACGTTTGAATTTATAATTGTGTATCATCATGTTTGACATTATCTCCTCCAAGAAGCATGATTCATGATTAATTAATGACAAGTCATATATCTTTGGAGTAACTAATTACATTATCGTTGTCTAAATGAAGATTGATCATATAAAAGAAATTTAATTCAATAGTTATTAACTAAATTATATTAAAAAATAATCATCCGCTATCACTGAATGCTACTCACTCAACTGATAATAATATATTAAATATATGTCTATTATTTATTTTCATTTTCATAAAAATGTTAAGCTATTCATTTCTATTAAAAGTAGAACGGCCAAGGCTTGAGGGGTGCGGTAGTCAAATTTACATGCATTTTGTTTTCTTATTTGTAGTGCAAAAGTTTACATTCGATTATAAGCTAAATATCTTTTTCATATATTTTAAAAAAAAAAAAATTTTAAAGTGGTCACGTGGATTGTAGCATGACATCCTAATTTAAACTTTGACATATTCGTCACGTACAATATTTTTAATAAATTTAAAAGTGACTATCCCATTTGTTTATTTTTTAATATTTTAAAAAAATTATTTGGTTCACATATAAACATTTTATAAGTGTGAAAATACATGATACGATTTAATTGTCGTGATCAAGTATTACTTAAATAAAATCTTTAATTTGATCTTTAATAAAATATATTCTACAAAAATTAACAAAAAAACTCTTTAACAGTAAAACTTGCTTTGTAAATTGAATATTAAACACTGTATAATATGGATTAAATATCTCCAAACAATATTTTTATCAGTAAAATTTAAACTTAAAATATCATCATTTACGTTGTTAAAAAAGCTGTTATGTGGCCAATGTTCGAATTTGTTAAATTAATCAGTGGAATTATGTGAATTAATTCCCTTCCCACCCACAAACGTACACCTAGGCCGTTCTACGATAACGTTTTCACTTAGCATTTTTAGCTGTTAAATAATTGTCATTCCTAGGTAAAATAATACAACATGTATTCTGCTGACCTAGCTTATCAATTTTATAAATATTAATTTTTATTCTTTAATCTTTCTCTTCTCTGTTGTCTATCCGTCCTATAGCCTTTACCTATTCTCTCCTGTCTATCCTTTCCTATAATTTCTCATATTTCATTTTTTAAACTTTCTATCCCTATTCTTTTATAAATGATTTTATTGTGTAACTACATATATATATATATATATATCTTTCTCCCATTATCTTTGTATAAGTCACAAACGTAACGTATTCATTGTTGTTCACGGTGATTATTATCTAGCAGTTTTTAACAATATGCCATACTCGAAAAACTATCATAAATTTACTGACTTATATTTTCACTCTGAGGATGAAAGATCAATTTACAAATCATGACTTTCAAGGGATAGGTGAATCAATAATTGCTTCTTAAAAAATGATCGCTGTAGGTAAGAGAAACTAATGAAACAACTATGGAGGAATATTCTGTGCTATATAAATGTCATTTATTTCACTTGTTGCAATACGTAGACGTCAATTGTGTATTCACGTAACCTTACTAAGTCTTCAAGTATTATTTCTGAAAAGTCTAAATTGGGAGCTATATCTAATATTTTTTACCATTTATACCTTGTTTATGCGCCACAAATTACTCTACTCGTTTTTCAACATTGTATTTTTTGTACTGTGCCAACACGTTAAATATATTGATATTGTATTTTTAACACAGTACTATAATAGCAAACATGTCCTGATAGCACACCATTAAATATCGTTTACGCCTTTTTTGATGCACTGCAGTAAACATCACATTTAGTATGTTGTTTTGAGATGTTAAAATAACTCATAAATAAAACACTAAAATTGGTACAGTTATCTAAGCTTTACAAATTAAGTTTTTTTACTTTTTATTTTTACAAAACAATGATTGTCACCTCGATTAACTTGCTAATAAATGTTGACTTACTTATGTTAAACAAATTATATATTTGTATTAAGCCAGATAAAATATTAACAATTTATAAAAAAATTCCAAAAGGAAATGTCGATGGCAAATACATATATTATTCAATTTCTTCATATAAAAAAAAGTTGTTTAATTTGTTAAAAAATGCACATCTCATGTTTCACATTGTGAAATTCTAAAATGCTATAACTTATATGTTAGGTACATGTTCTCACTTTTGTCTTTTGTCAGGAGAAGTCACGTATATAGATATGATCATTTTAACAAACGATATTTCTAAAATACAACTGAAATAACAGGAATCCTTCTATAGAACAGATTTTAGATATATGTTTGCATATCTTGTTCATCCATATTTTGCGTGAATATATATTATAAAAAGTACATAAATGAATTTTAGAATTTTAGAATTGTTTTAAGTCTTATAAATCTTATATTTATGTTATTTTTAAAACGCCGAAACCCCAATTATTCATAATAATAAGGCAAACATACTGAATATAGTACGTACTACACCCTTGCCTGTTTCCCCCCTAGACTATCTGTCTCTTCAACGATAGCAATCCCCGTCCCCCCTTACATTCCCCTGCTCAGAATGCCAGGCCCTGGTGGATCCCTGCAGTTCTGAGGACGCAGCCTTCACCGGCGGTATAGAGCTGGGCCCAGTGGTGGCCGAGCCCCTGAGGCGCGTGGCCTCCAATCCCGCCCCCCACCGACCCCGCTCCATCCTGCTCCACAAGCCACTCAGCTGTGGCGGCGGCCCCGCTCAACCCGGTTCAGCCCGGCGCGCCCGCGACCCCGCTGTGCGCGTCTCCCTGGGCGACCCGGGCATCCTCATGGTCAACACGACCGCGCACCGGCTCGGCGACCAGTACAAGTACCACTCCTTCGTGCTCTACCACTCCTCGGACCGGCAGTGGGTGATGACTCTCGTGAGACGGCTGGAGGCGGCCCCCTACCAGTTCAAGTGCTGCTACGACAGTCGGGACTTCTTTCGGAACACCTCCGACTTGCAGAACGTGGTGTGCGCGCTGATGCTCAGTGAGCGGGTGATACTGGCCGTGTCCGCCGAGTTTGTCCGCGAGATGTGGCCCAAGTATGAGACGACGCTGGCCCACATGACCGCGTTGACCCGGCGGAAGCAGCGGGTGGTGCCGCTGGTGATGCCCGGCCTGGTGGGGGACCAACTGCCCGAGGGTCTGCGCTCGCTGTCGAGTATTCAGACGGCCGACGCCATGTTCTGGGAGCAGTTGTTGATTGCGTTAAGGCACGAGGTGTTGCCCGCCAGTGACTCCTGTGTTACCATGTGCTCCATGGTGTCGCAGTCTACGCGTGAGTTTGGTTGCTTCTACAATCAATTATTTCAATCGAAATAATATATATATGTATCGGTCTGTCATATTATGTCGGTTGTATTTATCCATAGTATATCGGACAACGTTCAACATGAACTCTGAATATATTTCCTTTTTTTATTAATTTGCAGTCTACCACTCATATGTATTTAATCATCAAGTTTGAATAACAGTTTGTTGATATTTGTCTAATCTCTTTCATCTTCGTGTTTCCACTTAGGTTTCAACATGCGTTTTCGAAAGTTTTCAATTTGAAATATTGTATTATGTAGTTGTCTAATTTTATTACAAGATATAATCATTATTTAATAAATATAAAAAATATGTGATAGCGACTAGTAATGTTTTCATATCTTAGAATAATATTCTCTAATGAAATGTTGCTCTGTAACAATTCTAGATAGCAAAAATCGTACAAGATCGATATTATATGGAAATAGCATAAATGCCAGGTACAAAGATATTTCTAGACACAATTGCCGCTAAAGGTCATTTCCTTTTTTTATATATCATTTGTTACGTGTTTTATTTATGATCCGGACTGTCCACAATTAGTCTTCTTCTTTTTTGGATTTTCCATTTTATCACTCCAGGCCTATTTGGATTGTAATTTTTTTTATAAATAATATTTGTGGTTTGACGATAACTCATTCCTTTTGTTTGACCTTTCTGGAGTTTAGTCATGAATGGTGCTTTTTTTCTTTAAACTATCCTGATATTATTATGAAATTTTGTTTCTTATTTGACATTCGCATTGAAAATGTTTGGTTCTTTATTATTTCCACTTTTGATTTGTTTTGTAGTGGCTTTGAGGAATTGAATAAAAAGTGTTCATTTAGGTACTGTGCTAAATAATGCTTTTTAAAATAGTCATCAAAAACGATAAATTAAGTTAGACATGTTGTGTGAAATTGATTTATATTAGTCACTGTCTATCCTCAAAGTAAAATTAGTTTTACTAAACAATAGTATTAATCGCGGAAAAGATTATTTCCAACTGTTAATCTGACTGCTTCTAATGTATCTTGGTGTGTTTACATTATTACATTATTAAAGTTATAATTAGAATTTAAGAGCATAAAATGAAATTTTTGTAAAAATTGTTTAGTTCATTTTAAATAGTTAACATTATCAGGTATGTGGGAAATCAAATAAAATTTTGATTTTTTTAACAGAATTATCAAAATATTTGAAAATCTTTAAAAGAATTATTTTAAAAATATTTAAAATTAGGTTTTTAGAGAATTTGTTAGAAACCTATAGCAAAACAATTTTCAAGTGTTAAAAATGTTGAAAATGTTAAAATTTTATCTGAAATTAATCATTCTAATCGATTTTATAGAAAGACGCTCCTCCCAAGATTAAACGATTTTAAAAAGGTGGAATATTGTTATGATATTAATTACAACCATTTTTCATTGAATTTTAATCGCCAATGTTATTTACCAACATTAATTGTGTCTCATAAAGTCTTGTTTTATAATATAATTGAATGTTAGTTAAATGAAAGACATGGATACAATATTTTGCAGCTGCAGAATTTTAGCGATAAAAATATACACATAAAAATAATTAACGCTATCTATACAATACATTTAATAGAATGAAAAACACATTTGGCACTGAATATTCTGCACTATATTTTCTATAATATCACATATTTGCTATCTATCTATTATCATGACCTATATTCTTAGTATCTAAGTATCATAATTAATTCCTTCTATATATCTATCCCATATTTGGTGCATGTTTAACTTCTTTCAATTGTCTCATTTCAATTTAAGATACAATCAATATATTCTCTTCTAAACTGTCTCAACTGGATCATAAGTGCTTCTGTATATAATGGGTATTCAATAAAGCAGCTCTATTACGTTTGTGTCTGCTTTATTTCCTCTTTCCTCTGCATAAATTAATAAAGTTACATATTTCGGAAACAGCTAAAAGCCTCACATACCGTCTCTCCCAGAAACCCGAATGCCCTGTGCTATCGGCTTTATGATAGACTCATTATGCAGATAATAATATGCAGATAGACTCATTATGCTCTCTAAACAAGGCAGCTAACGCAC
The DNA here is from genome assembly GCA_034780555.1 of Coelogynopora nodosa. NCBI lineage: Eukaryota > Metazoa > Platyhelminthes > Proseriata > Coelogynoporidae > Coelogynopora > Coelogynopora nodosa. Next base: position 15,080 of record JAUZND010089184.1, read on the forward strand.
TACTTTTGTCTTTTTAAAAAATCAATAACTGCCATATTTATTGATTGCATGTTACTTTTCTTGACAATGTGTTTTCTCTATTAATTGAAAAAAAAGGGAAATAGTATATATTTTTGTGACAATGTATTTGTTTGTACACCATTCGTGATCATTATTATTAGAACAGTCATAATCAGGGACCGCGGAACGAAATTTTTATTGGGGGGGCTAGGGTTTTTAGGGGCGCACTAAAGGGGGGTCT
>JAUZND010089195.1:0-15320 GCA_034780555.1 Coelogynopora nodosa
GCTTATTTGTTTAAAGTTTTTGTAATATTTAAATATGAGTAAAATATTTCTTTTTTAGCTTTCGTTTGTTATAAATAATGAACGTAAATAATATTGAGTAATAAATAATGAGTAATATTTCTATCTGTCCAGATGGTTTACAAACCATCTGGATGGATAGAAAATTTTACTATCCCTCTGGACAGTTAGCAAACTGTCTGAATTTGCAAACTGTTGGTAACATATATAATACAAACTTTTTTATTATTTTTCTTAAGTATATAATATATATATATGACATGTATATAATTATAAATAGAATATATTTCAAATATTTTAGTATAGTATGTATATTTTTATTATAATATTAGTAAAATATATATATATATATTATATACATTCACATAATATATTTAAAATAATTATTTATTATAATATTTATCAATGATTCATTTACGTAATATTTATAAAATAATTATTTATTATTATATTTATCATTTTATCCACATTTAATATTTCAAAAAATTATTTATTATTATATTTTCTGGTTGCTGGATTGCTAACCACTTTGTATATTTAAACTAAATGTCATGTAATGTAACACAATTAGTATTGACTATTGTATTGTCTATGAAACTGAACTTGTAAATTATTAAACTTTTTCTGTGATGCTATTTAAAAAAATGGAAATGCATATTACAATCCAAATAGGTTGTATAATGTAAATGATGTAGAAACACATCATGGTATGTATGTTTGGCATGGAGAACTGAAATAATTATTTCAGCCCATATAACACTATAGTCTGTGTATATTATATATATATATAGTGTTACATTGCATTTGATGAGTAAACACACAAAATATTGTCAGCTCCTACATAACTGACAGATAATTCATGTCATGAGACTTGAAGCAAACATTTTGGAGTTAGCTCTTTAGCCTTTGGCTCTGGCCTCCTAAAAAATACTAAACTAACTAAAATGATTAATGCTTCAAGCATAATTATTAAAACACAAATACACATTTAAATATGAAACATATTAATTAAAAAGTATTTGTTTTAAATTGTTTTATCGTATAATATGTCACTTTAAGATCCGTGCGTATTAATACGTCCCATTAATACAGATTAATAATATTGCATGGTATTAATATGCGTGTTAATAATATTGTTGTACGGAACTATTACTTTAAGACATTATTAATCCGGTTCCGTACAAATAAGCCCCTCGTAGATTAATATTACATAGGTTACATTTTGACTAAGTTATAACTTCAAGTCAACTTATAATATAAGTTTACTTCACGACTAAACACAAATGGATCACAAATACTTCAAAACGAGATTTTATCACAAAGGGACATTTTACAATAATAATTAAAAAATGGTATTCCTTATACATATCCATTTATTATATTTAAAAAGTACAATATCCAACAATTAAAATCAAAATTATATTTTATAAAAAAGATTATTGAACAATTTTCATGATTATTAAAATAATTATTAACAACAAATATTCAGTAAATTCATATTATTCCTTCCATTTAAAATGATTTATTTTCGTTTTTGGTCAATTTAAAATTATAAATGATTTTCTTAAATAAAATAGTAAAATAAATGTCATTTTATTTAAATGCATGCATACTCCGAACAAATGTTGCGTTATTTTAATTGAGTGAGATGTATCTACTTATATATGTAAATATATTTATTATAACTTTTGTTTGATGATGTATGTTTATAATTTATGGAAGTTTATACACTGTTGTTTTAATATATTAATTTTGCTAAATGCTAAATATCACGGATACGAAATATACTGCGAATAAATGTAGTACTTGTTTACTTAACGAATACATATAATTAAATAATATATTATTATACGTAAAATAATAGTGCTAGCTAGTACAATACGAACTCATTTACCAAAGGATGAGTACCTGCAATAGTATAATTATTAAATACAGACTCGTTACACAATATTACTACATTTCCACTTAATAAATAAATTTGTTAAATAGCTGTTTATTTTAAACGCATTACAATAGATATATATATTTACTATACTTTACTATTACTATATTTGAATTTAACTTAAAAATTATCTCATTGGTTAGAGTATCGACCCTACCAGCTGATCCTATGAGTGATATGATTGAACCAAATTTTTGAGATTATTTAAGAATTATATAAAAGCTGCTAACGTTCATAGTAAAGAACAACAATACGTAACGATATGTTTGCCTATTTTGAACAGCTTTTCATTTTCTAGTAAAGCATCGTAACGACTAATCAAACAGTTACGTAACAGTTACGAGCATAACGATATTCAATATCACCCACGACATCCACCAAATATATATTCTCTGGCCTCCACTCCCTTTATGTGAGCGGCCGATATTAATATTAACCCTATAATACATAATAAAACACTATATTAATTACATACACATCATTACACACTATATAACATACACATATTCACACACTAAATACACAAAATTACACACTCTATAATTACATATCGATAAATACACTCTAATTAAATATAGATAATTACAGAATAATTATATGTATATATACGAATATGCAGATATTGTATATTCACCATCGTATGGACAATCATCTATAAACCACTTTTATCAAACAAGGGTATCCTTGGGCAGATATATCGCTATCTATCAGCACAACATTTGCCTCAGGAGATGGTTATATACACTCGAAAATATGATGAAAGTGCTGCTTATATCCCTAACAAGACCAAATGCATCGATGACACTCTTCTATGGTTTAACAACATTAAAGAAAGCTTCTTTCAAGCAGTCAACTGGCTGGACATATGTGAACAAAATGGGGTCATCCTCAACCCTGAAAAGTTCCAATTTGCTCAACTATACATAGTAGAATTTGCAGGTTTTGAAGTATAACACAGACAGCATCCGACCTGTAAATAATACATTGAGGCAATTAAAAACTTTCCAACACATGAGAATATCACTGAAATTCGCTCATGGTTTGGACTAGTCAACCAAGTATCTTATGCATTCAGTATGACACCAAAGATGGCACCCTTTCGCCAACTCCTCAAACCGGATTCAAAATTCTATTGGAACGATACCCTTGACAAACTCCTTGAATATTCGAAATCAGCTATCATCCCAGAAATTAAAAATGGTGTTCGCATAGTTGATAAAACCAAAACTACCTGTCTTGCAACAGATTGGTCCAAAACAGGAGTAGGATTCTGGTTATTCCCGAAACACTGTGAATGCTCAGGTCACAAACCTTTATGTTGCAACTCCGGTTAGAAGATACTGTAACTCTTGTTGGAAGCCGCTATACAAGCTCTGCAAAATCATTTTACATATGTACACTGTGTCAATTTTCTCATGTGCAGTGTTTATCCTACATACATATGATGTAGTTATATAGGTTATGTACATGCCGTTTACATTAGTTTTACATCTGGTGTTTATCAGCTCATTTTTATCATTCTTGTTCGTATATGTATTACCCATAATTAATCTTATAATTTACTTCAAATGTCGAGATTTATCCAAATTCTTAACTAAATCTCAATAAGATAACTCGGGAGTTGTCTTAATTGTATAACTTCATTTTGTAGTTAACTTTGCTATAAAAATATCAAAATCATTTGAAAAGGTATTTTTTTCACAACAACTAAAGAATTTACAGATCCAATTGAAATTCTTGGAATTCTTAGAATTTGTTTATTATTAGCATAAAAAGTAATTGATAAATGGATCCTTTTTTGAAATATATACTGTAATTATATATGATACAACTCTAGGTTATCCTATTCTTTGAAATATTAATTAAATGTTTGCATCTGGATCATTTGAATATAACCAAATAATTAACGAATCTTACATTATAAAATTTAAAAAAAAATTAACATTAACAATATTTTTCATTTGTAATATACTATATAGGCCTATATATGAATTACTTATAAGAAATTGTTGATTATTAGCTTATCACCATGATATAATCATCAAAAAAATGAATTCGTAAATTACATATTTTTCACGACACTTACATTACATAATTATCTTATATTTCCTTGTTTTGTCTATAGTTAAATTATTTTCAATCATAATATTTACTAATCTACATTGAATGTATATTTTTTTTAACAATCAAAGTCAAAAAATTTAATAAAATAGCTGATGAAATTTGTTTGTTCGTATACTCATGGCCGTCTCAAAGAAAGAATATAGAGTATAGATAGATTAGATAGAATACATATACTACATATATATAGAATACATATAGAAAATATACAAATATTTTTCTTATAAAAGCATTTTACGTAAACATTTACTAATATATGAAATGCGTGCATATGTTTGGATATGTGGATGTGTGGATACCTATTAATATAAATGCATTTATATTATGTATTCATACATGTATTTTATATGCATGCATTTATAGTCATATATACACATACTTTATTAGGTCTATACATACCCATATTCACGCATTTCAATAGTACCAATAATTCGAATCATCGAGTTTGTTCACTATATATATATATATATATAGTTAGTATCAGATATATTTACACATTGTGCTTCTGAATGGAAAGGAGACACATCCTACTCGATCATTGAATATAGCATATATTTTCATATTTTTGGATCCAAGAGATGACAGCCAAATCAGTCACCTGGGTCATCAGTTAATATTGCCTGGGGAATCAAAATATCTTACTCATGTCTTGTACATTAATGAGAATCCACATGGCTACCAATTTTAGATATACATCAGACGATACGTGACTATTTATGTTCGAGAAGTCAAATTCTATTATCAGTGATTTGTCTGTCATCTCTTGGATCAAAAAAGATGAAAAAATACTCCATATTCAATGATCGAGCATGATGTGTCTCCTTTCCATTCGGAAATACAATTCGACCAATATGCAATCGAAAGTATATGATTAAACAACTTTGTAAACTGGACACGAGATATTTTACCCTTCTCCATTAAATCGTCACAGATAATCATGCAGTTTAAAAATATCGAACGACTCGGACAATCTTTTTTCATTTATTTTGATAATTAATATTTTCAAGGTCATATAGGGGCTAATAGCTAGTCTGTGATCTTAAACTAATAAATAGTAGTCTTCAGTGACTCATTGAATGCGAGTTAACAAGAGCGTAGTTAATTTTCTACAAATGTAGTTTTTATTTAAATTGATAGATGGGCTCGGGATAATGTTAATGGGCTCTGTTAATGTGTTTGCGATTAATATCCATTGTGGATTTTTCTATGCGTTCATATATTATGTATATATTAAGTTCAATCTCATAAGTGCAATATAACCGGAGATAAAAGCCTATAAATAAGATATTGTAGCTACTCTCCCCATTTCATTTAACCATGTCGACAGAATGGATCCACCAGTATTTGTTAATCGCAGTATACACCATATTAAGAACGACAAAGAAGGGGATAATTCACATCAAGCATCTAATGATGAGGACATCGACATCAAGCAACATATCGTTATAGTCAAAACAAATTGTTCTTCTTTGACTTAGATAAGTGTTCCAGTCAAACTAATTCCTTCCTCATTTAGCATATTCTCATGGAATAAATTGGGGAAAGATGAAAATTTTTCAATTACTCTGAAAGTGATGGAAAGAATTGTGGAACAATGATTCATAATCACATACAATTTTTGAATATGTGTGACAAAGATAAAACATTATGTAACATTTATAAAAACGCTTGCAAAATAGAACAATTATCTCCATGTTGGAACACATAATAAAAACGCACGTGGTACATTTTCATAATCAAGTTGGACTTGGACTGGTAAAATCAAAAATGACTATATTATGACATGAAATATTTTCAAATTATAGTATGAAAAAATCTTCTTTAGTTGACATAATCTATTCTTGGCTTAATGATACCATCACCTCTGCTCCCGCACAAATCACCAACGTTGACTTGTTCCGAGAGAACAGACTTAATCGTTCCAGCGACAATGTTTGTGGCTGGAGCCATATTGATAACAACAGTGAATGTATCGGCAACAGGGATCTCTAACTTTTAGAAATCCTGAGTGTGTAACTCCTGGGTTTGTAACTCTTTGGTATGTAAATTTCTGGGTGTGTAAGTCCTTGCAGAAAAATTTATACTCAACTTATCAACTTATTACCCAATTCAAAATTGTCTCTCACTCGCTTGCTATAACCACCCGATATAATCCCACGCTATATAAGATTTTCACATCTACATCTATAACCAGCCTATTTCACCTCCTTGAAATTGGCCATTCGATTCCTTCTTGTGATAGTGCATGTGTGATCCTTTTTGCTTTTAATCACATTAGTTCAATCACATATTTCATGAGTTTATATCTAATAACGTTATCATTTTTAAAAATAAAATCAAACCAATCATCTGGGATGCATTATATCCAATATTCAGAAAATGAAAACTTTAAACTAAAATATACACTTCTATTGTTACTTCAACGATGCTCTTTAAGATATTCTACAACCTAAAGTTTCTATGTCGTTAATGGAAAAACCCTAATTATCTCCAATTACCAAAAATACCATGGTCTACCACAACAAAAAGCTATCATTTTCCCTTTTTGCAACAATCTGTAAAACGAGGTGAAATGGGAAATTATTAAAACTTTACACAATCAAAAGAGCGCATCCTAAAATGTGTGTCCTTTGTGACGCCTTAAAAATGTCATCAATAACAAAACTCTATCTGAGATTTATTTCTATAAAATTCATCGCATAATATCATCGGAATAAAGTAACTCTAACTAGACGCCAAAAAAGAGCTTTGATAATTGTATTATTTCCCAAAAATATGCTCCCAAGTACAACATAACAATAATAAATAGATAATAAAAAATCGTCATCTCCCTAGATACAAAATAACTTTTCCAACCTTTTACTCAATCTTCACACTGACAAAATGCTTTCTTCCACAAAACTAAAAATTTGATTTGCCAATAGTTTCCCATTATATTTTAGAGTATTTCATGATTTAAATGTTCCTTTTAGCATTGTTTTCCTATATTGATACTGTTATTTTTCGTATGGTTGCAGCATGCAGTGCATCGTATTATAGAAACAATAAAAAATGGACTGAATGTCGATCTATTATCTCACCATATTACGTCACCATACTTTTGATTTTACTCAAGTAGTGATGCGGAGGGTGCGAATGGTTTGAAAAATAAATTGCAATTGACAAATTACATGCGATTAAATAATTGTTTATGGCTTTATTGTATATTACGTCATAATCCAGAATGAATATCATTTACTACTTTTTATCTTCTCATTCTATACGATATATATAGGATATATACACTTATCGTTAGTTATCATCAATGCACAGATAACAACAGTTCAACTTGGGACATTAAATAGCCCTTCGCCGAATCGCATTTCGCTGAACAGAAAATGAGATTAGTTTATACTATGTAGTCTATAGAAATGGCCGTTTGACTATTATATTCCATCACTAAGAAGGGACAATTAACTATTCTTAAATGATTTAGTTGCTATATACTATGTATACATATTATGCATGTATCCATTTGATAAAATTTTTCACTATTCCCACATTTGCAGATAAGTAGTCTAGAGCGGGAATAGAGAAAGCCGACACATCATCCTTTAAGCCACTGTTCTAAGTTGTCAGAAAAGTCTGATTTATGACACATTTACCTTCTGTCCTCATAATTTTAGCATTGCAGTTATTATTATTGTATATATTACATATACTGATTATATTATGGTCATATGCTCTTTTTTGAACAATCAATGCCAAATTTGCCCCCGTCAAAACAAAAATTTTGGATCCGCCCCGCCCTGTATCTATAATATTTAATAAAAACGATTATTATGTGTCAATTATAAATAGATTTTTCCGATACGCAACTATAGCAAATTTACCTAACAATAAACAATCGACTATAGTAACATATTTGAATTTGTTAATGAGGAGGATATCAATGATCCATTCAACAAAATGTCTGACTGTGTTTTGGGAAGAATTAAGATTTTATAAACAACATTCGTAGATAATGTATAAAGATAAATGATACTTGAAATAATTGAATGGACGGTGAAACATGTGTAAAAAGTGTCTGTGCTACTGTTTAATTAAAAATACATACTTTAAAATATATGTTTACTTTTATTTTCTAGTAAAAAGTATTATTCGTCAATATAAAACAGTAAATAAAATAAAATTAATTAGTTCAACGTCCTCAACTAAATTAAATAAGCATTTTAGAAGATATTTCACCGTTTACTTTAGCACACTAATTTTCTTAAGAGTATGCGGCATAACAGCCTATATCCCGCTGAAAGTTTAATCCATTTTAAAACATTATACTACTAACTTTTCAATAGATTATATTATGTTAGCACACCACATTTTATCAGTTTTATCATGTTTAATCCATTAATTAACAGATAGGAAGGCGCTTTTCAAATCCGCTTCAGATTTTCTCTGAACATTATGAGCCATTTTCAATCTGTAAAGTCATTAATCCAAAATTGTAGTGACGGCCAAAGACGACGCCATTGTTATCGATAAAATTACTTTTTGGTTAAAAGTATAAATGGATGAGCTATAATTATGTCAATAAATTTTAACCTTTATAATAATATATATTTTAGGCTACATTTTTAATAAATGGCACTAATTAATTTCATTAAATACTATTGCAAAACAATTAACTATATACATAATAATATATAAACTATCAAATGAGTTTTGGATACAACTCTGAGGGACTATCATAATAATATAATAAATTAATATATTTTAAGAAGATTTTTGAAATCGTCGTATCATTTCTGGCCAAGCAAATATGTATTAATAAAGCAAACGTTTTTAAACCTAGAAAAGGAGTATGATTATTTTGTTATTTTTTCCACTTATTCCGGCATAAGTTTCATATTCGGCGAACTGCGATTCGGCGAAATAAGACTTTTAATTGATGTCATTTTCTGTTCGCCGAATTGCGATTCGGCGAAGTGCAATGGACTGAAAGAGACAACACAAAAGAGGTCAATTTTAAACTCACCTTTAAATTTTCCAATCATTTACAAATCAATCTAGAATCCAACGCGACTAAATCGTAATAAATTTCATGGATGGCTAACTGGTCGAAATTTAAATATTTGTGTCAAATAGCATATAATGCTTTATTTGATCGTGTATTCACCGCTTCTCTGTTACTAGCCACATCGCGAGATATTTACTCTATTTAATTAAATAATCCAATTCCTATTCATCCTTTCAGTTACTTAATTTTTTTCTTCGTTTAGAGTATATAAAAAATGGTTGAACTTATTATTAATATTAATTTATTTTACTATAAAGTCGTAAAAATATATTACATATAGAAAATTTCATTTCATTTAATTTTTACACATTTGTACTAAATGGTAAATAATTTTTTTATAAATATACTAAAATACTTTACAGTAAAAAGGTAAATTACATTCGTCATGTTTTCCTCACATTTATGTGAGGAAATATAGATATATGTGAAGAAATATAAATATATACTCACATACATCTAATATAACTTACTGTTTTATAATAAAATATAAGAAACAAGAAATAATATATTTTCCCAAATATTATTCAAGGCTTTGCAATCACCATTTTCAAGGTCATAATTATATAACTTATATAAACATTATATACGTATATAAACATTTGACATGAATATATATGATATATGAACAGTATGCATAGATATAGTGTAAATAAACAATACGTGTCTGCCAATTATTGAGTATTTAAAAAAATGTATCTCAGAGCGACTGAAGTATAAGTTGTTTCTCTTTCACCACTCAACCTGTCCACATTATGCAAAAAATTATCCTTCTCCACATCGATACTTCGTACTTTCCTGATAATATTCTCCAACTCTTCGTACTTTTTGTTTTTCAGAGGAGCTTCTCAGCCTCCTCATTATCCTTCATTTCTATATAATGCAGTAATTGCAGTCGAGATTTAGCGGCAGCAGAAGATTGCAGTGCAGGTGAGATGTTGACATTTTGAATGCCTCAAGCTTTGAGAAAATTATTGCGAATGCATCGTATGGCCATCAACGATTGGCGAAAAGATTAGTGCAACTGATTTGTTAATTAATGGCTTGTTCGCGGGAGAGTACCTAAAGTTTTTTTAACTATGTCCCGAAACTCCTTCTTGGAAGTCTTGTTCATTAAACAATTTTACAAGAAAGCATCCAGCTAAATTTTGCAGTCCTTGCTTGTCTTATGTGTTTGTTGTCATGGTTTTGTGAAACTCTAGAAACTGCCGTTTCACTGTATCACAAATGTCATCTTTCAGGCACCTTGATTCGTTTAAGGTTTGCAGTACAGAATGGATTTGTCTGGCGTTCTTCATGAAATCCAATAGAATAGAAGATGGAGCCAAGAATATAAGGCTATAGTAGAGTGGAGATTTCTCTTTGATCTTATTGATCATAAAAATTAGAAACGTTCTTGTCTCGCATCGAAGTTGTAATACATGGTTTTTAGAGACGCAATTATTTTAGAAGCTAAAAAGACTTTAGAGATTATCTTCCGGTTGTTATTGACATCTGTATTCAAATCCATTAACTTTTGGGTAGTATTTGTATCTTAAAGACATTCGCATGTACGTCCATAGATGGTAATTCCTTTCTTTCAAATATAATTAATGAATTCTTTTCTCTCTCTATAAACAAACAATTCATATATATGCGCATGTCAATTGAGAGATATTTTTTTATAATACTTGAAAGTTCATTGGAAGAACTTTTTCGTTGAAATCTGTTTTTCAGGGCTTTTTAAGGCTTTTCAAGATTGGTGCGAACTCTGTATTTAATATTCTAATACAATAACTTAGTATGTTTCTTTCTAAAATGTTAATCTTTAAAAAATACTACATTATAATTTATTAATTTTCAGACATGCTAGTATAGTGTGAATCCCTTCCTGTGCATGAAACTTTTGCTGAAGGGAAGTGAACATGAATCATAAAGAGGGGCATTTTGTAGACTGCTCTGCTAAAACAAAACATTTGCAGAAAAGATGTTCCACTTAGATTATTGAGATAGTTAACTTGTAGTACTTCTTTTACATCAAAAGTAACAACTATCAACACTCATTATGCGGGAGAATGTGTTTAAAATTTCATCTGAATTAGATATCAAGACGATATCGTTATCTTGTTCTTATAGCCGTACAATTCAAGTTATCATTTCGCCAGCGGAAGCTCAAAAAAGCAATTTTGTTATACTTCAAGTAATACATTAATTTAAGTTTGAATCATATATATATTATAGTTGGACATTGAAGTTGTCATAATATATATATACGAGTAGTTCCCGCCCATCCATGCATAACAAAAGGTATAATTGAGCAATTCTGCCACATAAACTTTCCGTATAAGCAGCAATCGAATTGATGTTTGTTTTGCAATATTGTACTTTTGTATAGTGTATTTTTTTCACACTGTCAAATTATCCAATCTAGGACACACATACTAAAAAGTTTTGCTGTGATTAAAATGGCCTAGTGATATAAAATATACCGAAATGAAATGCCAGAGTTGTAAGCCCCCTGTTTCGCGATAAAAATAAGGAACGTTGCATGGTGGTGGTGGTGGTTTCTGGAATGTTTTTTGAATATATTAACCAATAAGAAGTCTTAACTAGTAGTATAATATTTAAGTATGCAATTGTCTTTGCAATACGAATAAATATGATTTCAGAGAGAAGAATTGCAATATAAAATGTTACCGATACTTAGCATTTTACTAAATTTATAGGAAATCGATCTAAACATTCTCAAACCATGGACACTTTTACTAATTATGCAGATGACGTATGTTTCAACGTATAGTATAGTGTATGTAAACCGATTTGATGCAGGTCACTCTGATGACAGTTAGTAATAATAATCACGTTTATTGGAGACAGTTTATAAATTATAAAGGAATAGAATGAGTTCTGGAAGGGAATAACATATTCACTTCAGTAAAAATAAATTATTAACAACATTTTAAACTATAGAATTGTATTGGTTTAGAGTAATAGGTTCAATAATTTTTGATATGATGTGAGTCTAACTATCTAACTTTACATTTAAAAATAGTGTACCAACAATGAGGATCGCTCATTGCGCAGATTTAATTCCAAACTAAGCCTTTGTAAATATATATATATTTTTAAAGCGACAACAATCCGTTCCATCAATATGATCATACAAATATTACAATAAATGCTTTTTCAAAAAAGTGAATGATAAATAATATACAATAATAGATTAAATGCACTGAAATCACAAAATCACTAGATTCGTCATTACAACATTGAAATAACATGTTTTAGCAACAACAAAAAAAGGCAGCAATATATTTATTATTGTCTATAAATGTAAATATATGTAATATATAATATGTAATATAAAATGAATAAAAATAGTATTACACGTACTAATAGCGGAGGAAACTTCAGTATGATTTGTTTAAATATGTATATTTAACACAAATGATTTTAAATATATTTATTTTAACACTAATGAAATATAAATGTTTATTGATAAAATATAAACCTTTGTGTTTTAATAATTTTGTTTAGCTAACATGTACAAACTACTGTTTGTTTAGTATATAGCGCGGAATTTTTAATTATAATAAAGCAACGTTAATTTTTTAGGGATATCCCATTTTTTCTGTAATTTATAGACATCATAAAAGATTAACAATGGGGAAAGCATGTTATGATTGTGTTCGGATATTAATGATTGTTTTCAATTTTATATTTGTGGTAAGTAATCACAGATTGTTATTTAAATTGTTTTACTGTGTATGATTAATTAATTTAATATTTTATTAACAATTACTTTATTTATAAAGCAAATGTTAATTACAATGTATTAATAATTACTTTTAAATCATAGGTTAGCTGTTTTATACATTTTAAATGTGTTTTTTTCATTTGGTAATTGATAATCAGGCCCATAACCAGCCTCTTTATTGGTGGAGGGGCATTTTTCATGACATTATTGCAGCAGAAACAGCTTTCTTTGTAACCTAATTTTTTAAAGATTAAAATTAACAACAAAAATCTATATTTCAAGCTGAAATTTTTAACTAAAGTTACTATAATGTGTAGTAAATATTTTAGCATAAGACAAGTGTAAAAGTCACAAAATTTGTTGAAAATTTAAAATAAAACTGGACTTGGAGAGATTTTGAAAAATATATAGTAGGTATGTAGGTAGTATGTGTTATAGTATATATGATATTAACAATAAATACTAATATGTATTTACCTACTTAAACATGTGAACATATCTCAAGTGCTTTCATTCCAAAAAATCCTAGCATCAGTGACAGTAGGTGTGCACTAATGAAGTCTGAGATTATTCAGAAATAGTTGAATTTTTTTTTGGCTTCCAGGAATGGAATTCCATTCTGTTGGAGTGGGGGGGTGATTTTGCAAACCTCCCCCCCCCATACCTCCTAGTTATGGGCCTGATTCTTTTTAGCTATATACCAGCTATGCTGGTAATTAGACCTGCAGCCACAATACTTTTTTGTTAATACATAAAAAAAATTGCTATTTAGTCTAAGTGGTATCCACAATCATTCTTTAGCTAAATTATTTGCTAAATTCTCTCAAGCAAGCTTAAGAGGTGTCTACATAGCAATTTTTTTACTTCAACCAATCACAAGAGAGTTGATATTAGTTTTATAGCACTGAATTCTCTATACCTATGAATCATTTAATAAAGTGCAACAATACATCACCTCAAAATACTTCAGATTGTTATTAAGTTCAGTAAAATTTATTTATGGCTGACTTTAATATCTAGGTTAATATCTTAATTTTTTCAAAAGGAACTCAAAAGGTCTAAACAATATTTGTCACATCACCATGTGACCAGCTTAGTGGAAAGCAACTTTGTCTTGAATTAGCACAATATTTTACTATATTGTGGGTGCAACTTTTTTAAACTGCTAACTGAAGACAAAATTATTGCTAATAGGTAAGAATTTAAGAAAATATTTTTTCTTTTTTGTGAATAAAACTGCAAACTCAATTTTAAGCAAGCCAACTGGTTTATTTTTAAAATACCACACAGGGATAGTGAAAAAACCATTGTCATTGAAGGCAAGTGTCACAATGTGTCCAAGACTCTGACTCTGTCACTATCTGGAACACCTACATGTTTACATCCAAAACACTTGCTTGAGATCTTATCAGAATGTAATGAGTTTTTAAATGTATAGTAACAAGAGTCAACAATATCATTAGGATTAATTTATATTGACTGTATTTGTTATTTAACACAACATTTTAATATACATTTAACAGTGCTACCAATCCCTGCATTTTTTCTTCTACATGCATTATTAATAGTATTTTTCTAATTGCCTGCATTTTTCTGATTGTTTGTAGATTCTTTTGTAGGGGCCATGCTGGCAAATAATTGGTAACAGTGAGTTGTTTATTTTGTTAAACAGCTTATATATTTGCTCTTAATTTAAAATGAATTGCTACTGTTTTATTTATATTTTGTTTGACTATGGGTTCAGAGCTAGATCTGAATATCAAACTGACTTATGGAAGAAGCAAAAGGCAAAGGCAGCTGTGGTGGCTATGAAGCTAGCTGAAAAAGAGGATACAAAGGTTCTTGCTCTGACCTAATGAGACAAGGAAAGACTTAGTGAGTTGAAGCAGCTGCAAAATGAGAAGAAAGAGATTATGTGAAAGAATATGGAGGCAAATGAAAAGGCTGTTGATGCCAAAAGAAGGTTACAACAAGCTAGGGCCAATCTCCAAAATGCCATAAAGATGTAGGGAAAATGACTATGTTACAGAAAAATTTATAGCTGGAAAGGAGATGTATGTCCATTACTCTTTGTCACATGATCTATTGAATTTTAGGCCTATGTATTAAAGAATTTATGGATAGCTCTAAATTTATAGAGACGGTCACTGCTACATTGATGCAGAAAGCTATAGAGCTAAAAAGAAAGACATTGTCAGATGCTCTGAGCAAGCTTCCAAAAATGAGTAAACTATAGTGTTATGGTACTATAAAATTGATTGGAACCATCAGGCAAAATCAGCTCACCAGATAGAAAGAAAAGAAGTAAATCAGAAATAATAAAATATAAATCAAAAGAAAGGGTAACTATATAACAAAGAAAACCGACAAAAAAACATACTAACACCCGAACAAAAAGTATATTAATATAATAATCGTAGATTATTCAATTTAATAAGTACATTTTTTGG
>JAUZND010089206.1:0-36784 GCA_034780555.1 Coelogynopora nodosa
ATACTATACTATACTATACTATACTATACTATACTATACTATACTATACTATACTATACTATACTATACTATACTATCACTTTACTCATTAAAGAGGCTCATTGTTGATAAAGGGTGATGGGATTGAGGGACTTCTAGTTGTGAAGAAGTTCAAACTGAAGACAAGGGCTCTAGTTAATATTGTGGCCTCTTGTTGGAAAGGAAAATTATTCTAAAATTGTGAAAGACATCTCTGAAATAGCAGTGATTAGTTAGAATGGAAATCCTTTAAAGTTTAAATGGTGGCCTCTATAATTGTGTAGTTACAACCGATTGTATGTATACTAACTACAAATGTTTTATTAGGGAAACCCTCATGGAGAAATAGGGTGATTATCATAGTGAAGGAAGTATCCAAAGAATGCTCCTTAAACATCACAGATTGTTCAATCAGTTGGATGGCTATATATATATATATATATATATATATCAAAGAAGATATATTTTGTTGTGTAAGAGCCACTAATAGATATAAGCCATTTTGGGGAAGTAAGCCCGAGCAGAAAAGGAATGGGTCCTCGTCATTACATAGTAGTGGTGGAACAGAAGACCCAGAAAGGGGATACTTTCTATATACTATGAAAGCAGGCTACTAAAAAATTAAATTCATATTTTTAGTTATCCAAAGGTTGGATAATACAAACTGAGAAAACAATTATGTAAAACTGATAGACTTTTCAATACTGATAAACAGTCGACTGAGACATATACAGACACAAACAACGAACGAATTTAGTATAGTTGACATAAATGTATTCTCTGCAGCTGTCTGTTATAGTTGCCAAGAATCTGTCGTCTCATCTCATCTAGAGATATATATGGGGAAAAGTTATCAACAAGGGTCTGTAATTCATTTTATTCATAACATATGACATTATCAATTTTGATTATTTTAATTAAAAAAATCTATTGATATTTAACATCAGTATTTTTGATTTTCGATTATATCACACAAATAACCCTACCAACAATGTTCTAGCTGTAATAAAAGTATGGTTAATGAAAACAATGTGTTGAAGGTAATAATCATAATTATTGAATTAATTGTATTGCGATAATGAAACGTTGACAGACTTAGCACATTCAGAGGGAAAACATACACCTGATAAACTGTCGCTCAATCAGGATGAGTATATAAAAGTTCAAACCGGATGAAATGTCCTTTGGCCTTAGTACTAACACATGGCAACCTGAACAAATGAATGTGATCCTGAATGTGAATTTCATCGTTAAGGTCAGCGTTGTAATCACTAACCCCTAAAATAGAAAGCAATTTTTATCTAATGAGGTTTTCATTATGCTGCGCCAAAGGTCCGAAATATAACCGAATTGAGAGGGTACATAGAGTGCCCGACAGTTTCACATTACTTGGAATACCAAACGGTTTTCACTGCCAATATGGATACTAAAATAAAATACTTCATTTAGTGTTATATTTCAGACTACATACATATTTTAAATTCTTCATATTTACATTACACATTAATTTTTAAACATAGCACGTTTGTTGTATTTTTCTATTTTTAAAGGAGAAATATTTTTTTTCTTATTTTTAATAATTAATATCCATGCAATTTAATAATTTCCCGGATAATGTCAAACGGTTTTGATTACAGTATATAGATTATAAAAGAACATATCTATAAAATTAAAGTTTATAATATAAAATAGACTATGCTGCCTGTATGATTCAGTGTTACAAAACAAAAACAAAATTAGTTATATATGGAAGAATTACACAGCCTGTTCTGCCGAGGTCCCATTGTTGATACCTATTTTTGCTAAGGTCTTTTAAACAAAATTATTGAAAAGAATGTCATGATCTTTTCTATATTAATTTTTTGTGCATATAATATATGCATGTTAAAAAATATGTTGACATAATTTGTTTAAATTAATTGTTGGTTTTTTATTTTGACACATCGGTTACATATAACCAAAAAATAATATTTAGATGTCAGATTAGCTTATAAACGAATCATTTTTGACAATACAAATTTTTTCACAAAGATTTAGAAACATGTGTCTATTGTATTTAAAAGTTCATAGTGGACTTCATCAGACACAATGTGTGCATGATGTAATACCAACTTGTGAGGTCAAGCTTAAATTGGTACCAGAATTCATTCCTATTAATAAACTAACAACCAACGTAATTATGTACAATTATGTCATATTTCATGTCATGTCATGTCATGTCATGTCATGTCATGTCATGTCATTTTATTTATTTATTTTATGTCATTTTCTCAATAAGCCATTATTAAAATGTTTCCAGACATTTTAACATTTTTAAATCCAACATTTCATAAATATTTGAAAACTGAAAATATATTTCATGAATAAAAATATTTTTAATTACAGTATATTATATTAATTTAAGTATAAAAATAATGATTTGGTAATCATTTTCATAAATTTATGTATATTGAAAAAATTATAATATCGATTTCCTCAAAACGCTATTGTTTAAGACTTTAATTTTTACAATTCAAGTAAAAAAAGTGGCCTCTTATACCAAACGGGAATTTTCTCAAAAATTTAAAATTATAAGATCGTACAAATTGTCAGCATGTCACTAAAAAAATCTAAATTTAAAGATAATATTTTCATCCATGAGATCAACTGTGTGAATAATAGGGGTGCAGGCATCTTCAAAAATAGTTCTCTTTTAAGGCACCGCTGTAGCTACACTAAAATATTCTAATAATAGGAAATAAAAAACCAATGTTAATCGTGCAACTGCTGAAAAATATCAATATCTGGATAGTGCAAATATATTTATTTTGGTTAATTGCACAAGTTTGATGTTTTTACATTTCCACGTTTACAATGTATAGACATTGTATTGTTGAACAAAACTTCCCGAAAAGTAAAATAAAAAGTAGGTTTTCATCATACACCGTATTTGAAAAGGATATTCTTGGTTATTTAATGGCATAATTTTTGGAAAAGGCTGTGTGAAGGTCACAAGAGTGTCCGTATTAAAATAAAAAGGAATTTCAATTGATGAAGATTAAGGAAGTAGCAGTCGTAACTGTTCACAAGAACGTTGCTTATGTGTATTGTTATTCTTGAAATAGAAAATCGGAAAAAGTTTCAGCAATATCAGTGACGCTCTTAGTGAGATAAAATGTTATTTGGTGGAGACCTATAAAGCAATATTACAACTCGAAAAAACAAATCAAACTTCTTTACATAAAATAGGAAAATTACAAAATTACAAAATTACAAAATTACAAAATTACAAAATTACAAAAGCAACTAAAAGAATTTGATTAAGTAAATTAAGGGATAAATTAAATGATAAAGTAGCAACAATTATTCATTTATACGGATCATTTCATATTTGCAATTTCAATTTTAAAACTTATTGGATAGAGATGTCGTAATAAACACTGTTCGAATTATTGATAAGGTTGGCCTAAAGCAGTACAATAATTGTGTCACAGAAAGACTAGTTAGATGAACTACGCAGTTATATGAATCGATTAAGAGAAATAAACTTTATTTATTCAGTCGTCCGTTAGTGAAAGGTCAAACAAATCCCGTCGGTCAGCTTATATCTTTTCTAAATAGTGATTGTATTATTTTCTCAACTATATATTTCCTGTCAAACACGACAAAGTGGTTTAGATACCTTTTTCAAACATGAAAACCTGTTGTATCCACCATCTATGTCTTAATTTGGGAAACTTTGGTTGGGTCCGAATCAGATCTTACTGATCGTCTTGAAAAGCTAAGTACATCTAGTAAAAATATTCCAGATATAAATGTCATCAATTGGACTAGCCAAAGTCAACATGCTATTTAAGCCAGTAGGTGCAAAAACATTCAAGGAATACTCCGCACATCAGTATTTCTTCCTTAAATCATAAACCAATTGAACCATGCATCAAAAGTCTACTGTATGTTTATTCCCCAACGAGCTTCAAGTCGACTTTGAGAGAGAAATGAGGACAGGGGGTTAGAAGGCGTGTGGCAGAATCCAACATTATATTCCAAATAATTGGTCTTAATGTTTGCGGCTGGATGACAATAAAACCTAACTATTTGAATTTCTGGCACAGCAAGTTATAGACAATATAATCACAGGAAAATAAGTATATACAACTTTGGGATTTCATGCTCTCTGCTCTCAAAAGATTGATATTTCATCCATCTCCCCATGTACATATGAAGAAGCCGAAGTGATATTACATACATGGCACTTATCAACAATTGAGGGTTATCGTAAAGTTATGTTGCAAACTGTTAATGCACATGTAGTTGTTCTAGCTGTGTCAAGTTCTCATTTACTAAAATATACAGAACTGTGGGGGCTATTTGGCAGGGAAAGCCCCTGAGGATATATTCCTGTTCCTGATATTTCTTCGTAATTGGGTTCTGAGAAGTCACGATCACTTCAAATGTTGCACACTTTCTCGCAATGCGATATGGTTTTTTCTTTTACAAGTAGAGATAAAAAAAAGTGTTTTTGATATTTGGAAGGTTTTTGATGAAATTACGACCGTCTTTTCAAAACTCTGTTCACATCCCCATAATGTGGAGGATAGTTTCATGACTGTGATCAAAACATTTGTTGTGTTACTTGAGGAAAGAACAAGTACGGATACAGATGTCAACACAGTCAGAAAACGTATGTTCACAAAAAAGGCAAAATTAATCGAGGCTTTGCCACCAACAAGTGAAGTTTTTTTCAGCACATTAAACGAGAAATTTATCAAGGTAGTCATATTTTAGGAAACACTCTGTTGTGGTAGGCTGAATTTTTCTTCTATTCCTTCTCCAAATGACTGGGGGTGGAAGAAAAGCTCGAACAATAAATGGGAACCATTTTGGACACAATACTTCCCCAAGCAGCGGCGTCCTGTTCAGAATTACTTCGACGTGGCTGCCTAAAAGGATGTAAAGGTGTGTTAAAAGAGCTCTCTAATGTGTACATCGCTTTCTAAGTGTGAAGGACAGTATGATTATAGTAATACTGAATAAACACATAAAAGTATGAAATATGTTGTTCTCGTCATAACCATATGGCCTACTTCATATTCGGTAACTTTTCAGTATAATTAAAAACAATCTAACTTATCCTCCACGCAGCATTATTATTGAAAAATATGTTCAATGTTATTTAGTTAATTTAAGGTATATTATAATTTACTACATACACTAATAATAGATTTTTTCTTTTATTCAACAGTACATTTATTATATTAAGTTACTCATATAGTTTTACTATTTACGAATTTCCTAAAAGTGATCCAGATGCATATTTTCTTAATTTTTTTATTTTTACTAAGTATGGTTTTGTTTTAGGTGGTAATACATTTTTAACCATTAAAATTGTTAAATTAAAAAAAATGAAGAATTTGATAAAAATCGATGACTTCAAACATGTGATTATGTCATAGGGCAAGTCCCGATGACATTGAAATCTATTTTTTAGATATATTGGGCATATGTTTATATTCGATGAAAGTACATTTCTAAGCTCTATAAATTGCCATAATTTTCTCTCAAAATCCCTTTTTTTGTTATTTTTATGGCGGCCATCTTTGATTTTCACAATTTATAGTCGTCATGGAGGAAATTTAACTTGGCAATATATCGTAAATTAATTAGAATGATAAAAAGATGATTTGTGCCACTTTTTGGTGCTTTTATCACAAAGTCCACAATCGATCGAATTTTTGGCATATTCCTGCCCAGCACTATCTTGGTAGTTAACTGACTATAGTAAACTGACAGTTATAATTATAGTACTGTAAACTAATTTGCGATATCATATTGAGTTTATCAAATTGTTGGTTATAAGCTGAAATAGCGTCCTTCAATTATGTTATTAATTATCTATAAATATTCTGCCGAAGCAACCCTCCCTTATTAGCTTACTATTAATTCGGGGTAGGCCACGTATGTACTATAATAAGTAAACCTCTCAATAAAACCATCCCGTCAAATGCGTTCATTTATACAATTGAAATTGCAGTTAAAAATATGTTGTGCTTAGAGGTGCTGGTTTGTATTAGCATTGGTTGTCTTTGTAAAGAATGTAAACTGAGGCATCATATATTTGTTACGATTAGGACGAATAATGACGCCAATGTTAGGTCTATACATATTTCTACAATTTATCAATTAAATATATGATAATTAAAAAAAGCGTTCCATACAATTAATTAAGCTTACCTTATTTTCAGTTCGTATACAAATACTTTTTTTCCAAATCATACAAAATTATGCATTTAAACAAGTTTTTTCAAATATTGCCATTCAAATAAAGTTGATCTTTTTAATTTTTTAAGTACTTAAAAATCCGAACACTATAAATGTTAGTTCCGAAAACTATGAATAAATATTTTTAATCATTTCTTATTTTTATTTTTATCATTTAAATTTGTTTTATTGGAGAAGACTATACCTCTATTATATTATAAATGTAAAAGTATAAATGAATAAGAGTATATGTCTATTCCTGTATATGTTTCTGCCTATGTTTTCAACATACGTATATTAAGAATCCATTATGGCAAACGCCCACAACCTATGCTGGATACATACTTATTCCAAAATACGGTACTTTGTGCAGCGTAACTGCAATAGCGATCACCAAATGACCACGCCGCAAAAAAATTAGAAAATTAAACGACTCCTCTATAAATGTTTACTCCATAGGACAGCATTTACTCAAGAAATGTAAGCCCTTTCATATTTCAAACAGAGTAGGATTACGACATAGGGAAGTCTAATAATGCAAAATAAACAAATTCATTAATTTTTATATAAGGACCAAGAGGAGCGGGGGAAGTAATGCTGTCAAAGTGCACCGTTTACAGTGACAGTGCACATTGTTACAGGGGCGTTTAAGACTCCAATAAACCTTTATGGAGTAGAACCGCAAAACCTGTGTCCAACCGAAGAAGGGGCCGGTCGTTTCTAGAGGGACGTTTTTTATTATATGATCAACATAACCGTTTGCACTTCAGACAGTCTCAAAGTATCACGTTTCTTGCAAGCTAATGCAGGTGGTGATGAGATGTTTTTAGCTTTTTTAAACAGAGTGTGACACTAATGCCTATTCATAAGAGAGATTGTGATGTGAATAAAAATCAAGGTACCTGTTATATAGTGTTAGTATATAGGTTTTCTGTAAACACTTGTTTGGAAGTGACCACTTGTAAGGTGGATGACACAGACATCGAGAAAGGCAATGATGCTGTTGGAGTCTTCTATTTCCATTGTGAATTGGAAAGAAGGTTCTATAAGCGTTGATGAAGGAGTGGAAGAGGGTCACGCTAGTTGTTGGTAGAACGACCCATGTGTCGTTTATGTACCTTTTCCAGTACCAAGCGTTGTGGGGGATATTTGAAAGGATTTTTATTTTACATTTTCCATGACAAGTTGGCTATAGTATCGGAGACAGGTGATCCAATTGCGCATCCAAAAACTGATCGTAGGAAAGATCATCATAGATGAACCGGGCCGTCTTTAAACAGAAACTGAGAAGTTGGAAGATGTTATCGATCGAAAGACTGGTATGTGTATTTAAATAGTCAAAGTTTTGGAGTTTATTGCAGGTAATTTGAACCGCTAGATCAACCGGCCCATTAGCGAAAAAATATGTAGCGTCGAAGCACACAATCATCTCGCAATCACAGAAACAGAAATCAGCAACATTTCTGTAAGTGTTTTGTGAAGCTGTTGCTATTTCTTACTAATTGTCGTAGAATGGCAGAAATTATTTTTGATCGGGCATATGTAGAAGAACAGAAAGAGACAATTGTGATAACTGGTTTATGAATCTTTGGTAATCCATAAATGCCTCGACTTCCAAACTGATGGCGGCCTCAACTAGTCTATCGCCCCAAAAACCTTTCCTAAACTGGAAATGGTGTCTTCGATCAAAGATAGTATTAGTAATCTTCCTGAAGAAGACAATATTATCATCAGATTAGACATTCTTTGTGTTCTCAAAGGCCATTCTTCTATAACCCCCAACACTACCTCTGGAGAATAACTAACTATAAATGATTTAAAAAAGATAAAGACATTGTGGTACTTGCCGCAGATATGGGTTCATGCTCCGCGGTTATGTGCGCTTTCACTGACTATAACAAACTACAGAAATTACTTAATAATTCTACTGAATACAGGGTAAATATGTCATAAATCATATTATCCTTTACATATAAGTTAATATTGTAAAGGATAACTAAACTCTTTTCTCTATTACAATGTTAGAATCACTGATGCTACCATGGCCTCATATCTATATCATTCGTCATTTAGTAAGAAATAATGACAGCTTCACAAAAAAATCACAGGAATTATGCCGGTTTCTTACTAAATCTTACTGACTTGATGATGAGGTGATTGTGTCCTGTTGATCTGGCTGTTCGAATTACCCACAACAAACTGTAAAACTTCGACAACCTAAACACACATACCAGTGTCTCGATCGACAACATCTGCCTACTTATTCATTTCGTTTAAAAAATGACACATTTCAAATATTAGGATTTTTCTTGAGATCTGATATTTGGATGCGCAATGGGATCACCTGCCTCCGCAACTATAGCCAACTTGTCATGGAGAATGTAAAAGAAAAACGCTTTTCAAATATCCTCCACAAAGCTTCATATTGGAAACGTTAGGTAAACGACACATAGGTCCTAATTCGACAACTATAGCGTCACCCTCTTCCACTACTTTATCAACTCTAAAGAAACTTCTTTACAGTTCACAATGGAAGAAGAAGACTCCAACAACAGCATTGCCTTGCTCAATGTCTGGTTCACCCGCCTTACAAGTTGTCAAGTCCAAAAAAGTGTTTACAGAAAACCTACTAACACTAACACTAACAGATACCTTTATTTTTCTTCGCATTGTATCCATGCACTGTGTTCGAAAAGCTAAAAACATCTAATCATCACCTGCATAAGTTGGCAAGGAACATGATACTCTGATAACTACTTTAAGTGCCAACGATTATTCTGAACATGTAATCAAGAAACGCCCCTTTAGAAACGATAAGCCCTCTCTTCCATTAGACAAATGTTTTGCGGTATATACTAACGTACATTAAAGTTATCTCGGAACCTTTTAAACGCACACTGCAACGACTTGGGATTAATGTCGCCTTAAACCCCCAAATAAGATCGGCCAAATTCTATCTAAGTCAAAATCGATCCCCCCTCCCAATGATTGGAGTGGTGTACTCAGTACTATGCAAGTGATGCGGTGATTTTTATGTTGGACATACTCGCAATAGTTTAAGCACACGTCTCAAGCAGCATAAGACATGGAAAGCCTGAGAAATATTCTTTAGCTCAACACAGTATTGAACGTTCTCACCCGATCGATTTTGACAATGCGAATAATACTCGAAGGAAGCAACACTGTTCTACCCGCTTACAAATAGGTTTAAGGGATTTTTCGCTCATAATAAGAGAAACATAATTAAAAGTCCACAGGATTTCAATTTTCCATCTATCTACAATCATCAGCTTATTATAATTTTATTTTTCTCAGCTTCTTTTATTACATAACTTTCTTTCTGGGTTAATATAGTTTTTCTGTGTTTTATTTTAATCCAATAAAATGCAACGTAATGGAAACAGTTGTTGATATCATATTGCATTTATTATTGTTGGTTTAACACATTTCACAGTACAATTCACATTGTCTTTGCCAGCATTACCTTCCCCGTTCCTCTTGGTCCTAATATAAAAAATTAATGAATTTGTTTATTTTGCATTATCAGGCTTCCCTATGTCTATATCTTATGTCTATGTCTATGCCTTCCCTATGCCTTCCCTATGCCTTCCCTATGACTTCCCTATGACTTCCCTATGTCTATATCGTATGTCTATGTCTATGCCTTCCCTATATCTTACTCGGTTTCAAATATGAAAGGGCATACGTTCTTTGAGTAAATGCTGTCCCTATATAGTAAAAATTGATGGAGGGGTCGTTTTACAATGTTTTAATTTTTTGCTGGGTGGTTATTGATGATCGCTATTGCCGTCACCACTACACGTTTGGGGCACATAAATAGAGACAATTTTGATTAAAATTGCCTTTTTCAAAAGGTATATTTTATAAATTATATTTGTCCTTTTTCTTGAAAGAAGATATATCTATTAATACAATTTTAGTTTTTCTTTTAAATATAAGTTAACGTCGTTAACACATGTGCAGGCCGGTTTCGGTCTTTTAACATATTTTAATATATTATTATATGTACATGAATTGTTGTACTTAATAAAATTATATTATAATGTGAACTGATACGATAAAATGCCAACTGTTTATTAATAACATATACAGAAAGTAGTAATAAGATGGACTTACGATGTCTATATTCCATCATATCACCACTAACCATTAGTTGAGACTAACATGAATATCATGTAAATATATTATTAATAAATAAATAAATTCATTGTAAAAGTTCTGGTTAGAAGCGGTGTATTGAAATGGAAAATGAACGCTTTAGAAATAAATTGGTGACTTCGTAGCATTACGAAATATATTGTAGATGATTGGCGATATGGGCAATATGGCGATTTAGAAAATTACAAGACAATATTTGCAATAATGAAGAGTACAAGGCGGTATGTAAAAAGTATACACAATTCTGAAAATGAATGTTGCATATAAAATAAAGTACTAAGAGTATAATATGTATATAGTATACTTATAAAAAAATGACTTCCATCTCCCTGAATTTGATCAGTGGGTGACATATTGGGGGAAAAACCATAAATGTACCTGAATTATTGATTTTATCCATAAAATGCCTTTGATCAGTTTGTAATCGTCAAAATCAAATCCAGTCATATCGAAATAGTGTGAATAATTGCTAAAATCAATCCAATAAGTTATTATAAATCACAATAAGTCACAATAAGTCATTATATGGATGCAATGAACTATATTAGGAAAAATCAACAAATGTACTTTACATGAGTGATCAATTTACTATAAATTTCCATCAATTTATCGTCATTACAATAGAACTCTCCATACTTGACTTAGTAGGAATTCTCTGATGATAACGTGGACGTGGGCATTTTTGGCAGCCTCATATTTTGAAGTTGTTCATTCATTTTTTACAAACGTAGTAAATGGTTCTTCTCTGGCAATAAGTGGAATATAGATTATCGACTATTTCATTATCGACAACAAAGAGTTAGCGAAGCTGACTTAATTATGCGAAAACGTGTATCTCATAATTTAAACCTACAATTTAGTTAATATAACTATGTATTGAGTATAGATTGCGTCATATTTTAGAAATGTGAAAGATGTGATATGAATATCATTTATTTGTTAAATGGATTATTAATTTCGTTAAGTACATTATTAAAATTGTGAATCTTGTTAATTTGAATGCTTATTCTTGTAACGAGAAGGTTAAAGATATATTTTCTGACCTTTAAATGAAATATAATTTTGGCTAATTTGAATTTGCCATGGCCAAAGTTATTAGTTATATGCCAAATTTAATGTGCAATAGTGGTAGTAAGAGTTTGCCATATTAAGCTGAAAGAAAAACTCAAAATTGTTGACACACTTTTGACAGAAAGTAATGTCTGGTTAATTATGCTTAGTATGGTGGTCACTGGTAGCTCGTCTGTCCCATAACCACAAAACCAATGAATTTCAAATCATCACAAATGGACTAACAGAGAGTATAGAATTAAATCGATTTAAGTAAAATTTCCAAGATTCTTGAAATGCACAGATTAGGCAATTGATAGTTAGATGGTTTCGTATTTCCATTGTGTAAAAGAACTACTTTTCGCTGCCACGAATCAATGAAAAGGTTTCATTCAGAAGCTATATATTTCTGAGAAAAATATTTCAAAAGTTAATTAATATTCTTACAATTAACTAATTGGGTAATTTAAAAGAATTTAAGTAATTAAGATGTTATTCTGCTCGCCGCAAATGTATGAAATATTTGGCATTTGGTTTAAGTGAAAGATTTTCATTATATAATGATGTTTAGTAGTTCAATTTTGCTTTTGAAGGAGGTTAGTATTTTATGAGATAATTTATTTAACTTCATGAAAACTTCTCTTTCTTATCTGACATACGTATGAAATGTAATTATGATCGTGTCAATATTTACCACTAATAGTACCTCTAAGATGATTTTTGTCTTTTGCAGCATATATAGAATTAAAATATCTTCGGATTTATATCGCCTAGAATAAGACCTATTGATATAAGCAGCAAATACCAATTCAATTTCGAGTATCTTTTGTTATCTTACTATCTCTAAATATCTTATACTATTATATCTAATTTGAAAGATATTCATCCATGATTTCTAACAGTATATTATACTTGAAGGTATATTTAGAAAGAATAGTACTCTAATATCTAAAGACATGAAGTTTCCAATTTGTATAACTACAATAATAATAAGTATAATAATAAGTATAACTACAATATCCGAATTTTCCTAGATTAAAAATATTTGTTTTAAACAGTGATTGAATACTCGTTGAAATGGATCACTTGATTTTGCTAAAAGTTGATATTATTGTTTTCAAAAAATCAATAATATCAAGTTTGTTCCTTTAACTATTGATTTAATTCCTTTTGTTTAAAATAATTATATTTTTAGACGAGTTCGAAGAGAATAAATCAAAAGAGATTTTTAATAACATATAGTACACATTAATACTATTATATAGTAAATATATACTAAAAACAGCATATATGACGTGATTTTCTACAATTTAGAATAATCAAAGATTATAACATTTAATTTAATGAAGTATTTCAAATTTGTATTTGTCACAAAGGCATATTTAAATATTTAATCACGATCAATGTTTTATGTTTTAATGTAATTAATTAAAATTGTGAAATTTATAAAACGTGATATGTAATAAACGTGTTAATCATTTGTATGTCAAAATAATTACTACACATCGTAATATGTCTTAGTGGCTAACACTTTCAATTAAAAAAAAATAAAGTTCTTGATACAATTTCAAGTACAATTATATTTAAAATATGGCAGTGATTGTTATTTATATTATTTAAAGAATGTTTGAAAAGATCTCACATGCAAAGTTAAGGTGGTGTCTATATATATACAAAATATATGTATATTAAATATGTGGTAATTGTTTTCATTATATAGATTTGTACTGAAAACAGTTTGACTTTTTGTAAGGTAAGTTCACAATTTAGCATAATGGATTTTTGTGTTAATTCTGTACTTTTTCAAATATGTATGGCCTTCGGTTTTAATAGTTTTATTGTATACTGAATCCATCAGTTAAACCTGTTGTATTCAGTACCTATGTATCCAACATTGGACGGTTGTTTGGATTTGTGATAATGGATTATTATCAAATGTTGAAAACATAGGAAGAAACATAAACAGCCATAAACTTATACTCTTATTCATTTATACTTAAACATTTATAATATAATAGAGGTAATTTTCTATAAAACAAATTTAAATGATTAAAAATATATATTTAAAAAATGAGTAAAAGAAATTTCATAGACTTCGGAGCTAACAATATTTGTATATTTTATATAATTGATTATGTACAAATATACAATGTACAGAATTAAAATAAAGTAAGCTTAATTAATTGTAGAAAATTATTTGTATTACCAAGTATTCAATTGATGTATTAATTGTTTCATATTTATTTAGCATTAAATAAATAATTAAATTATCAATATTAATTTATTAATCGATTAATTGTTTATTTTAAAATATTTTTTATTTAATATTTATTGAATATTTATTAAATATTTATTGATTAAATGGTACGTTAATTTAGTTTATCAACAAATAATAAAAATAAAATAAATATAAAAAATATATAAAAATATAAAAAATAAAAATAATAAAAAACAAATTATAAAAAAGATAATATTATTTGTAAAATTAAATGTATTTAAGCATAATAAGAAGAATTCATATTTCGTTAAATATATACATATAAATAGCTTGTAGTTTCCGAATTTTTAAATTTAATTCGAAAGATTTTATAGATAACTTTTACAACATGTAATATCTGTAATCTAAAATATGTTTGCTATTCGATGAAAAAATGATGTAGTTTTAACTAACATTCAATTATTTTACCGTTGCACAGATTTTTACCGATAATATGTATCATTGAAATATTTGGAAAGTTGATATTGATGAATTTGCATTATTAAATATATTAAAACACTGATTAAATATTTGTGAATGGTAGCACTATATGTATAGATCGAAAATAAACTGTTGGTTTGTATACTACTTGCTCAGATTACTAACAGTACCGGGTGCTTTGGACAGCGCTGTTTTGATCTTATTAAGTCTCATCAGCAGCCCACACCTCTCATACTCCTAGAAAATACGCTATCAGTACATATCAACATAAAAGACATACCAAGTATGTTATAACAGTAATTTACATACTGCCTGCTAGAAAGATTGTATTGTAGGAAGTCTCCGTCCATAGGTCTGGTAAATATATTAAAACTAAATGTTTTAACTTAATAGAAACATATAGTTAATGTTCGCGCTCCTAATTTTGGGAAATTTCAGTAAATTTATTTATCCTTCAGAATTTGCAAAAACGCATTAATGGTATCAGAAATCGTATTTGATTCACCCCATCAGAGTTAGTGACAGTCCGAATAATAAGTACCGAAAACCTTGTGTCAGAATTACTCAAATTTGTAATAAATAGTCCCTTTTTAGATGCGTTTAAATTAGTATATTAAATTAATGTGATTTTAATATAAATTTCTAAATTTTAAATTATTTATATTAATCTCACTATATTTTATTATAAACACCACCTCTAATCACAAAATATTTTTAATTAAAATTTTAATTGTATAAATGGACACATTTGACGACATTCGAGAGGTTTATTTATTATAGTACATACGTGTTAATAGAATTAATAGTAAGCTATTAAGGGAGGGTTGCTTCGGCGCGCAAATAATTTATAGATAATTAATATTATAATTGCACGTCTGTATTGTATTATATTATATTATAGTCAGTACGTCTGGATATACTCTAGGTATGTATCGCATAGACGCAAAAATAAGACAGTACAAATAACAGAATGGGTAAGATTCAGTTGTCACAATTCGGCAAGTAAAATAATTTCCAAAAGTTTAGCTTTATTCACATTTATCAGAGCAAGTGTATAGCATAGTAGCGCTTACTCGTTTTAGGATGGACAGGACAAATGGATTCTGTGCAGATTTTACACTGCATTCTCGTTGTCTTAGAGCAAATACGGCATCCCGAAAATGTCGAAACTACTTATGGAAGATATGGCCGGGGAGGTAAGAAGTGCATTATTCGAGCTACTGAAGTCATTGCATTGCTCAATCGACGAATTTTCGAATATCGATTCTTGGCATATCTTTCAATCCAGAGAAATATATTGATAATGTTGAAAACCAACAAAGGTCAGCTAACTGTTTTGCGAACAACTCCTCCTGTTCCGGTATTGTAATGTGTTATCATTGCAGGGTTTTCTCTTTTCGTCAATTTCAACCTCGCCGCTGCTATGCCAGGTGCTCAAAAATAGGACACTGCGATTCCGTTTCGCATTGTACGAAACCATTGTAATTTTATTGATGTGGTCATAAATGAACAAACTTGAATTCTATGGTCGATTCTTTGTTCGTAATACAGGGGATTTTTCGACTGTGTGTCTTATGGTTCCCAAAAAGTGTCAATCCATTTTCAAAAGACAGCATGCCAAAGTATACGATGTAAAAAAGTTATCGGTTACAATATTACTTTGGGAATTGAAGAAAGGCGTAAATATTATGCGCCAAAAATCTTTTGAAATGATTAATACGTTAGCAAATCGTAATTTAAAATTTGTTACAAAATGTAACATGCCGTACCACAACAGAACAAAACTTTCCATAGCAGATGTGAATATAATGGTTTAAAGTTTCAAGTGAATAAACTTATTAGAATTAATTTTATTCACAAACCATCGTGAGTAAATATCCTTTGTGAAAAGTAAAACTGTAATGATGTAAAGTAAGAATGTAATGCTTTCCTTTTTGAAATGAACGGTATAAATGAAAGAATTAGTTTTAAAAATCAGACAAATTTGTGCACAATTTTTAGATACTATTAAACAAAATGTAGGGGAATCTGCAATAAACCCACTTCATGAATCTTTAATAAACCCATCTCAGGAATCTGCAATAAACCCACCTCAGGGATCTCCAATGAACCCACCTCAGGGATCAGCAATGAACCCACAAAGCTATATATATAACGGTTATAAACAGTGTCGTTGAAATGAGGTTTAATTATTACCATATATACATTATTTATAAAACGATGCTGTATTATATGTTTGTATATCAGAAAAAAACATACATACTTCTATTTTTAGAATTTATAACATGCATATAGTAGCCATAAAAAATGAAAAAGTTTAAAAATTCAACATTTTTATATTTTATGCTTTAGTCACGCATTTGGTGTAAATAGACCTACTAAATAATATGTTAATTGCATTGTATGCAAATGAATTGATCTCGTGCTTGTAATTGAAATATGTTCATTTTAAAATATATAAGTTGTTATTTCTTTTGTCGTTTGTATTCAGTAATGAATGTATGAATTACTATACGGTATATCATCAGATATTAATTTATAGCTATATATAATTGTATCGAATCCCTGATGTATTTGTATCGTGAGAAATATATAGTTTACAAATTTCGCCTAAAAAATCGCCTGCGCATTGCTTTATTTTTGCTTAAATGTAATCACAGTTTTTATAAGCCTTGGTTGGTCTAAGCATGAAAATAATTTTACCTACATGTTATATTAGCTTAAAGGTTTAAAGCCTTTTAAAGCCTTTAAAAATAAAATAATATTTTAAAAAGTGAGACAATAGTTATGTAGGCATTTACATACTGTACATATCTACGAAAATATTTGAACATAATTTATGAATAAATTACAAGCTTACAATTGGTCACTGCTTAATGTTTTTCTCATTGGCAGATGAGGTAACAGCTATTCGCTTCCCCTATAGTACAATCTACCCACTAACAAATGTGACTCATGGATTGCTTGTCAATTTACAACACATTTGATTGATGTATATAATGTACTGCAGTTTTTCACTGTATTAGTTTTAATACTTTATATTCTAAACATTTCTGAGATTTCACTCGAGTCGGCATTTTTATTAATGATAAACACCATTTGCAATTTACTCTACCTCTTATTGTCTTCTACACTTGAAAAACTGGTGCCTTTCGATGATCCTATCATACAATAATGGGCGTTATTGTATTATGAACTCTATCTTATTAACCGACGATGGGGTGATCTAAATCTTGTACTCTCGTGTTCTCATTCAGGCTGGTCTTAATTCTATTGAGGCATTTGACTGA
Source organism: Coelogynopora nodosa (assembly GCA_034780555.1). NCBI lineage: Eukaryota > Metazoa > Platyhelminthes > Proseriata > Coelogynoporidae > Coelogynopora > Coelogynopora nodosa. The sequence goes on from JAUZND010089206.1 coordinate 17,473, forward strand.
TGATTATTGTTTGTATAGTGCACGCCTGTCTGTGTTCATTTTGAGCGACTGCAGACACCGTATACGCACGATAATCACCACAAATTAAACTCCTTTATAAGGTGTCGACTTCAAGTCTTCTATTTACACACAATTTTAGTTCTGGCATCCAGCTGCATTTATAACCAGCTAAGGAGTATACGTATCACGAAGGAGTCAGGTTTTCCAAGACACGGTTAAACTAAGTAACTAGACTCTTACAAATAAATACTGCACTATAATATACGTTCTTCATGCTCTTATGTCTGCACCCTACAAAAAACTCAATACTTAGATTATTATCAAATATTTTAATATTGTAAATTATAATTTGGTATATTTAAGAGGAACTACTTTTTACTGAAAATGAATGATGCGAATGATGAAGAAAGAGATGAGATTTGTCCTCTAAAAAGTCCGGATGAATCGAAAGCGCACACACACTCCGAATCAGGGAAGGGGGTCTCCTTCAGGAAACGTCCGAGCATCATCAATAACCTGAGTAAGTCTATTTATATCAAGCTTACTTGATTTACGTGTCAATAATAGTTGTTCCAATGAAAGGGTGATTAGTTATAAATGATATTATCAAATTTTGAACCCAATTTTCTATTTGAACAAGAATTTTATATATTTTTAAATATTATTCAAAACATTTAATAATTCAATATCGTTCTATATAGCCGTATTATATGTACATGTATAGAACGGAATTAACGAATGGTACTGCAAAACATAAATATAACTTTTAATGGTAATTTTACAAGTTATGCAACATACAAACATACGACTTTGTCAATTCCTCAATTAACCCATCTTTGCTTTGTTTCTATATATGGCGTTGTAATATGAATATAATATAATTCGTATTTAAAATATGTTTACATTTTAAGTTAAATTAATATTATTAAACAGAACACAGAGTTTTCTATTAATTTCTTTTTAAACAATTACACTGATCAGTATTACAATTAACAGTATATGTCAGCGATAATATAGTAAAAAAAATTCAATAAAACCACTCATATATAGAGAGATAAAGATACATAATTCGATGCCTATATATATTGGTGTATCTATCTATGTAATTTAATATATTACACGGTAAAATCACAATTATGTCTTAAATAGACATATTTCAATCAAACACTCGAAAAGAACAAAGTGTGAGAAATGGTTCACAGTATTTTATTTTCTAAAAGCATGAAATTGAAGTACTCAGTATATGTTTTGAGCAGGTATGATTTGTCATAGAAAATTGTCATAATTTCTGTTTTTCCCACTGAAAATATGAAATTTTTGTGGGAAAGGTAGTATCATATCTAAATATCAATGATATTATTTTTTACTACACATTAATCATCTTACATAGTTAGTATACAGCTGCATTTTTGTAATCTGTCTAGTTTAGATTTTTTTGTTTGCTTTCTAGAATTTGATTTATAATATATAATATTATAAAAAACTACAATAAGAAACTATCTTAATTGAAGAATAATGTTATTCCTTCTTTTTTATAATTATAAATATATTTCAAAAGTTTATGCTTAAAGTTTACATCGTTAAATTTTTGTAATCTTTTGAGGTAAAAGGTTTGATAATCAAATATATAAAATAAAGAATATAATATTCATAAAATATATTTAGTTTTCTATAATAGCTATACAACTACTATACGCAATAATCCTAAATAATAATTCAATTTAAATCTACGATAATTCAAAAATACAAAATGCAAACAGAAGACGTGAAATAAAATAATCAATAATATAAAATTGACATAAATATGAAATGTTCGGTTTCAAAGTAATTATACTGGAAGTCAGATAAACCATTGTGTATTACCTGCCTTAGCAATTTGACGTTGTTAATTATTATGTATTTATTATGTTATACGCAATACATAACATAACATAAAAACTAAACAATTTCTTTAATCGTTAGAGCCGATAATAAAGTTATTTTTCATCAACCAGCAGTGAAAATGTCAACATTGATTTACTCACAATTAAAATTAACTTTACGCGCTAAAATGTCACTATTATTTATACATCGCCACACTTGAGAGCTTATAACATACAATCATTTAAATTAAATAAACACTGTTTAATGCCATACGATTTGGGCCATCATTATACATTGTATTATACAATGATTTTAGTCGCCTTTATAGCTCGCCAAGTTGGCTTCTTGCGACATTTCAATCGGATAGTTCAAAACGGTCTTCATCAATCAGAGATTTCATTCTGACATCTCTTCTGACATTTAATCATGGGTGCAGGCAGCACTGCGAGTCTGATGGAAACCCAGTAACAATTTACTGTAGGTATATAAGTGCCTAGAAGAAACACCTAGACATGCCACCACCAAGCCACTGACTTCACTTTAGTAATTGTATGTATTGATCTATTCTAAAAAAAAACTGCTGCTTTATAATGTATACAAAGGATATATGTCTTGATATTGCCTATCTAATTTTCCTTATATACATATATAGTAATAATACAACTGGCTTACCTATTGACCTCTCTGAAAGCGCTGAGTTTTATTTATTTTTATTGGCAAAGTTACAATTATTAGATCTGTTTATTGATAATTAGTTTATTTTTAGAAAGGGTAAAACTAGATCTCCATGTGTATTTGAGAATTTTGTACATACAATATATGCCAAAGATGGTTATCGTATATATTACTAAAATTAATTTCATCAATTTTTATTGTTATATGGTATTTAGTTCTGGAATGTGGAAAGGGGGATGTTTTAACATTTAACAATCCACACTCCAAAGTCAACAACAATAAGTAACATAAACAAACGCTATCAATATATATGGTCAATATTAAAAACACTTGATAGGTAATTAATTAATAAAATTGATTAGATTGCTTCCTTGCATAATACTTACTAGAACAATGAGTGTGATACAAAAATACTTGTTATATAATACTTTAAATTTTATTAATCCGAGTAAAAAAACATGTTTATCAGGTATTAATATGAAATAATATTAAATAGATTGATAAATTAATTTTAAAATATTGTAATTTTAATAAAAAGCATTTTTCAATGTTCCTGGTGTTAAAAAAATGTTATGTAAGGTTCGTATTGCATATTTTTAAAATAGTATTTTTACATTATGTCTCTTTTCGAAATTCAATTATACTTATTATAATACGCTGTTGCTAGGCTTTCTTACAATTTTTATCGACTTTTTTCTATTATGAGCCACATGAGCTTGTTTCAGCGATAATTGTTATAATAATGAAAAAAAGTCATATATATATAGCATGTTGCTCTATATTCCATTCAATTTTAATCCGCTCAAATTTGTTTTTTTGCATCATCTGATTGTGAGAAGTCACAGCTGTCAAACATATTTAAATTTTTCAAATTATCATTTCGCTATATTCGATAAAGTATTCATCAGCAATATCACTATTAAACAGGAAATCAAAGGATGGTCTTTTCTTTTGTCTGTATCATGAAGTTTCGTAACAAATACAAGAACTATATAGTCTAACTGAATAACTGAGACAAGGACTCCAGCAATATCTTTTTTTGGTTATTAAAAATTAAAATAGAACTACTTTATTGAACGATATAATTTACATATCACGAAAGGCAAAATTGATCGTTTAAAACAATATAAGTGAATTTGAAATTGTGTGCATCACCATAGAAAGTGAAAAATAATACATAAAATTTGATTTAAATTAATTGAACCATAATATCTAGTCGCGAAACGGTATTATTAACATTCGATAATATAGGTATGTTCATTTATTGACAATAATATTGCTGTTATGGATACATCACTCATAATATTATGATTATTTATTATAATATATATTTATATTTGTAAGGTGTAATAAAAGTGGATTATAATATTCGAATAATGTAATGAATAAAATGAAAACATGCTAATAAAAAGAAAATTATACTGAGGAAACGTTTCGATAAAACCGAATATTTTTCAATCGAAATTTACAAATATGAATGAATACTAATTAAAGAGTTAGCCAATTAAATTAAGTAGGTAGTTAGTTATTTAATTAAATGTTAGTTTAACGTATAACATAAAAATCATTATTGATGGGGGAGAAATAATTGCACAACTAAATATATATATATATTAAATTATACAATTGCTGCACCACATAAAAACACTTATATCGAGCAAACTGTAAATTTCTTAATAAATCGTATAACAGGTCATCCTAGTTGCATAAAATTTAACAATTCGGGACATTAATGAATATTTGGCAAGCATATGATATAGTAACATAAAGTGTAGAAAATAAGAAGGGGAATACAACGAATATCTATAATATGATATGACACGTCTGAAGAGCATTCATCCCACATATAAGGGACATTGTGATATTTTTTTATATAATTGCTACTAATTTGAATAATTTCATATATAGTTGATTATTTTTTCTTTTTCTGAACTGATTCTATTGATTTATCAAATTTAGATTTTATTTGTTTCGATAAACTATATATATCACTATAAAAGTTAAGTGAACATAGAACAAATTATCATTTTGTCTTCTATAATATGTATTTTATTCTCCTGAGTATTGCATCTGAGCAATATTAAATATTACATTTTATTTACGTATTGATTTTTAGATTTTTTACCTTCTTAATATGTACATGTTGAAATTTTTATGGTGGAATTATTACTTATTGTAGAATTTTTAAAAATATATATTTACTATAGTTAAAGACTTCTAAATGATATTGCATAAGGAAGGTTGTCCTTCATGTTATTTTAACAAACAATAATATTTTTTTCATCACATCTTTGGTCTACCTTTATTTTGTTTTGACTTTAATAATAATTCAGATGTGTTTTTTCATATTTCCGCTCGTAATTACTAAGTCATCTCCACATAAGCAACTACCAGATCATCTACCGGATTCATACCAATAGACATATAATTTGAAAGAAAAAATGATCAAAACTTTAAACTGGCGACATAATGTGTCATGAAGAATAAAATGAAGCCATTAATTTTTTAGAGGTAAGAAATCTTAATTTAGAAAAATAAACAAAAATATATTGTAATCCATTATAATGCCTTAAACAATACATGTATTAACTCAACAAGTACAATATTAGTACTTTCTAAAATGCTGATGCATAATGATCGTTACAAATAAAATGATAATTTACACTTGTTTGTCATCTTTTCTTATTTAATTAGTAAAATATTACTGTCAATTATTATTTTTACTTTTCTGAATCTAAAATCATACTGTAAAAATATTATTACGATGTTATACATCGAAATTTATCGAAATTAATCGGCATTACCGCATAGATTATTAGTTAAATTACCGCATGTCAAATTAGTTAGATAAAAATCTTCATTGTTGGCTTCATTTTATTAGTGAATTCTATTAGTGACTTTTATTAGTGTTTTGTAATGTGGAAATATTTTATATTATAAAATAAAAACAAATATGTCATTTAAAAAAGTAATAGAGCATTTTAATTTGACAAGAAAGGTAATTAAGTAGATAAAGAGCAGGGAAAGTGCACGAGGGAGAAATAATAAAATGAAATAACTTTTCAAAATTTAGTATCTTTTGTATCAGTATTAATAAACTTTATTAATGTTCTAATGAAAAACAAACTGCATCATTTATAAAATGGTATACAACTACTATTTATTATCTAAATACAAACTATAAAAAATCGTTTATTGATTTGTGCGTATTTACATAATATTTCAATGGAATTACAGTTGCACTAATTTCCTTCCATAGGCAAAAATAATTTTGAAATATTGATCAAGCTTTTGTTGTTGGCTTTTGTTGTGGTAACTTCTCGTATGATCAATGACAAGACGAGTGCCCCATATAAGTTTCATTTTGTATTGCAACCATATAACAAGTTTTATAACATATATTGAACAAACTAATAGTTTTGTAGTATTGGTTTTTCTATATTCATATAATACCTAAAGTGTATGTGTATGCATCCTAGAATGATGGTACTAACCGTCAGTTTCAAGTTAAGTACTAAATTTCAAGTAGGCAGCCATAAAATATAAAAATATACTATTACATAATATGTGCCTTGAAATGTTTGTTTCTTTATTCCCTAATTATTGAAAGTTTAGTTAATTTGTAAAATGTATAGAAACTTCATATTATATAATATTCTAAAGATGTAAAATACAAGAATAAAGTATAAAGAGAAATAAAAAGTGGTTGCTAATGGTAACATATAATATTTAGAAGATGAATTAAACATGATAATATAACGCTTATAGTATTATCAAAGAAAAATTTTTTTAGACAGAAAAATACGAAATATATACATGTATCTACATCTTGTTATAAATTGATTTAAGTTAATAAATCCCCCGCGATATAGTCATTATGAAACGTTATGTATATATTCAAGTATTTTTTTACAAGTTTTCTATAATGCAATCTGGGAGTTATTTTCTTAGTAGTAACTTTAATTAATTTTAATTGTTTTGTCCATATATTTGTAGATTTTTATGGCATTAATTTTTTGGAAACTGCCAGATTACATAAATAAATTTTAAAAACATCTTAATGCACATTAAAGGCAGGATCAATAAGTCGATTTGGATCAGTTGAGGTATTTTGTCGGGTGCAAATGTGGCTAATAATCAAATGACGTGTTTTTATGTTTATTTTGTTAAACTTTATTGTTAACTAATAATAAAAATTTGAATATAATTAAATTTAGTAAATAATTGAAACTGTATACTATTTAGTTAACTATTCAATAATAGGTTAAATTTCTTTCTAAAAATTATAGATTACCAAGATGAGATATATTAAACAAATAGAACAAATTTAAAAAAACGAACAGAAGTACGAAAAGTAACAATTGCAAATAAATATTTGACAACCCGTTCAAGTGAGAATGACAAGTTTGTATATCATTAATTGATAGCAATAAAATGATCCTCAAACTAATTAAAATTAAATGTGATATATACATGTTACATTGATAATATGTTTGACTATATACATGTAAATGTTTGTTTTGTTTTTAATATATATCCTTCAAAAATGATGGTTTTTATAGAGCTGTTTTTACTCATCAAACAATAAACCTTTCTATTGGAATATATATTTACTAGATATAAGCAGAATTTATACTAGTCATTTGAAGGTATGATTGAAAGTATGATTGAATTCTGTATGCATTGCAAGTTAGTGCTTTCCTATCGGACGTGTCGGGGAAAGATTTTACTTCAATAAGCCATATATGTACCATATACTAGTTTACAATTGAGATCATTTTTTTCTCTCTCTTAAACTGGAATATGGAAAAAGGCAATAAAACATGAAAAGTGAGAAAGATATAGTAATGAAATATAAATTATTAATAAATGTTGTTGTTTGTTGAATAATATTATATAGATCTATTGATCTATTACTTTTATTTATTAATTAAACTTTTTAATCAATTTGATGTGGTTACAAAAGTTCAACACTATAATATGTTGTTGTAATAAAAAACAAACAATACAAATAGCGTCAACATATTTGCCCTAATTTAAACAAATAACCAAAACAAGATTTTAGTTAAAATGCCTACATTTTAAAAGAGTCAAAATTGGTCAGTTTGTGTGTATTAAATGTTCAAAATACATTTATCAAATTGTTGTTTGTTTTAATATTCAAAATTCTAATATTTTTTGCAAACAAATATATATGTTATCTGATCATTAAATAAACATACCATAACTTGAGAACGGGACAGCTTCAAAATGCATATAATTATGTGGCTGAGACTTTAATTATATCATTTTCGACTAGTTTAGTATTTAATCAATAGAGACATTTTCACATTGCATTGTATAAAGTATTACATTTTCCCGTTCTCTGTTCTCTAAATAGTAGTCTTGTCGTGTAAACAATGAAATATATATAACTGGTTACGGTTTATATTTTAATTTTTTAAACACAAAAAATGTAGACCAACATCAGTAATTTAAAAATCAATACTATTATTATTATAATATTTGGATTATATTTATGACCTTACAGGACATGTCTTGTAAACGGAATTTATCGATCGTTGATTGTACGGTAAGATGACCACTACATTGTATTGTATTGTCAATCCAACAAATCTCTTTCAAAAAACCTTTTTAATTGAACTAAGTCGGTAGTTGGGTAGTCAGTTGAAGATGTTCTGCTCACAGCAGTCGTTATAACAGTCACCATAGAATAAGCTGTCGTATATAGTCATCATTTTTATCAGACATTGAGACAAAATGAGGCAATGAATTTTGCATTGCACAACATAGACTTGTTATGAGAGATGATAGTATACTTTAACCAACAATGCAAGAAATGCGAAGAAACAATTTTGTGTTGATAGAAGATAATGCCAGATCGCATCTGTCGAAAAAACACACCTTTCATCAATGACAAATTCATAAAACGCTCAATTTCCCCTATATAAACCTAGTCTGCGATAGGAACATTGTTTGTGTTTATAAGCATTTCAGGAAGAATATATGTTTCAAAACAACACTAGATATTGAAGCTTTTTGGATGAACAGCTACTAATAAACTATTCACCAAAGAAAGAATAAAGAAAGACCTTCAGAAAATACTCGATGATTTCATTCTAATCATTGATAAATATAGTGAATACTTGCAACTATGCTGCAATAGTTAAAACTAAAAAAATAATTAATATTACCATTTTCTATATGATGTATATATATATACTTGTTTATTATTGTTTTAATAAAAAAAATTATGAAAAAACAGAAAAGGAAAAATCAATACCACACATAGTACAACACAATAAATAAAAACCCTAACTGATTGATGTTATATTATAATTCATTTAATTGTTCCCGTAATTTCGCATATGTTATTTATATAGTAGGATAGAAAATATGTGAATCAATTTTGTTAAAAACATTGTAGTTATGAAATCAACCCACATATCTCTTCTGTACTATAATATAATACATACAATAATGTTTTACGTGTCGTATATAGCAGCGTTAGATGGTGTCATTTCCTTGACAAGAATTGACATAAGTATAAATGAATCATTACTATTTTTACTATATTATAAACGATGCCGCGTTTACCTTGTACAACTTTGATAAAATACATATTTCTCCTTTCCTAAATTGCCTTGCATATTACCGCGATTTGTTTTGTAAACCATATTGTTAGTTCCTTTATAAGTTAACAATTATTGCTGTTTATATTAAAGTAATCCTAGCTAAGCACGAAGTTTACATTTTAGACAACAACCATCATTACGAACATAACTTAGTGAAGGAGCCGTCGATGTGTGGTGCAATTGTTCACCCCAAAATTTCATTTATCAATGTGTCCCTTAGATGGTTTTCAACATATGTTCCATTTCTAATTGACTAACATTTTATACAGAAAGAAGTATGCTGGTAACTTTATTTGCGCTTTTTATTTCTTAATGAAAAAACAAGTATGCATTACCTTATTTCAATTATCAACTGAAAAATGTAACACATTACTTGTACATTGTATAGTCTTATAGGTCGGTAAATGTTACACCTGAAAATATTGGTCGAATAATATTGTCTCTGGGGTAGATGTACTATTTCTTCTTTCAATCCATAACGATTTGTGCTTAGTTTTATTTCTTACTTCGACAAAAATTAATTTTCGTATTTTATGTTCTCTTTTAAAAGTCGGTTCATTTTTACTCTATAAGGGAATAACTCCCATTGTGTTTTCATTTGTCAATTGCATATGAATAATTTATTTATCAATTCAAAATTAGCAGTAGAAAAACAAAAAAACTTGTTTTTAAACAATAATCCAATCTGACTTTCAAAGAACATTCTTTAAAATTTTACATAATAAATTTATTGCTAGCTATTCTAAAAAAAACGAATTATTAATAATTTGGTAAAAGACTATCTCTGGAAAACAACAAATATGTGATATCTTTCATTTATATTTGTGCGATTCCAATGCGATTCTACGGTATGATAAATATAATTGCTTCGTTTTGCGTAAGTTTTACAAATAGAGGCGAATATACACATAACGTCCAAGGTTGATAATAAAGTTTATTATCAACTCTATTATTATTAAGTTTATTACATATATTTGTCGAAATATTTCAACTAATTGATGTCAAAATTTCAAGCACAATAAATAGACTATATAAAAGTTTTTATAATCTTTTCAAACTATCATTAAAAATTATTTATATAATTGTTTGCGATGAGGTCATTGATATTGATTATTGATCATTGATTATTTTTTGATGAGGTCAAAGATATTTTTTATACATTTAAAAATATTTTTTTAATTTAATACTAATTTGTTTCTGACAGATATATCGTAATTTTCAAAAACTAGTTCAAAAAAATTTAGAAAACAAATACTATGAAATCAATCATTAATTTTTTTAAAAGCTTTACAAATTTATATTTCAAATAATCAATTTAATTTTTTTAATAATTACTGAAATTAATTCATAAATTTTTTTTTCAAATTTATTTACATACTAATAAAATTCTAAATATATAAAAATAGTAGAAAACATATAAAACGGAAATTTTTAAATATCTACGATTTTTGATGGGGAAAATTAACGGGGGAAAATGGGTGAAAATTAAATAAAATTGAAAATTTGTTTATAAACATATAGGGTGATGTTGTGAATTCATAGCATTCTCCTCTATTTGTATATTTAGATTGTTATATTTTCATGGTGTAACCCTTTTCACAATCCTTAAAATTTGTTATATGTAGGTAGTCTTTGAGGTGTGCGTGGGTGGACACCTCCTTAAAAATTATCTTGCCCATTAAATTATTTAGCTAAATATTTTGGAAAAAAGTATTTGGAACATTGTTTTAAAAATTGGACATTTTTGAAAAATCTATTTTTGTATCGATTTTTTCTAATGACGTCAGAAAATTGCAATTTTTTTAAATATGAAAAATTAATATACAATATTCACATTAAATTTGCGGAAAATATTGTTTGTAACTCAAGCAGTCAATAACGTTCGTAATTGTCTTTCTTCTGTTATTGGTCATAGTTTTTAAGTCTTAAATGGTACAAAAAATATTATACAGCAAATTATGAGTTGTTACATATCAGTAAGTTTTGGAGCAATTTGAGAAGCAGAATTTTCAATTTTAGTCAATCATATGATATGACCAAATCAGAGGTCCAGCGGTACCAGTCTAGACCTAGTAAAAAATATAGAATGAATCGAACGTACTGCAACTTAGAAGAATTATCTTACACATCATTTTAGAACTATGTACAATTAATTAGGCAAATCTTTTTAATATGGATGAACGTTTTGTTTTTATCTGTTTATGTAAATAATTTAGTTTATATTATATAATATGCTCACATAGATGTTTCTCATCACATGACGGATTTTGTTGTGCTATTCCACTATAATTAAATATATAGGTTTTAAATAAAATCAATAAATCTATAAATATATAATCCATATATTATAGCATATATTAACATTGTGAAACTAGGTATATCATAAATGTTCCAAGGTGATTGAGCACTTTAATAACTTATTTCAAGGTGTTGCGTTATTGGGTCTGGGTTTAGACCAGGTAATAATATCAATTTTTGAGATTATAGTTTGCTTCTGATAAATCATTCACTCTGAAACTTGGCATAATGTTATTGTTATGACATTTATTATGACATTTCACATTTATACGATAATATTGGATGTCAGGATAACAATTTTAATTTTTTAACAACCCGTGTTAGTACTACTTTGAAAATAATAAAATTTCATACTTTTTTTAAAGCTATTTTAACTCCTAACTGTTGAGTGTTTATTACATAAATAGCAATACACGTCTTGCCAAAATAATATTTGATTCGTGGGTAGATTTTTTATAGCAACATTTTAAATTCTACATTTTATTGTTGAGGCCGTTGAAGCTTTTCCAGATCAAAAAATTAATGTTTATTTTTTTCTTCACAAAGCAAATTTATAATTAATTATTAGAAAATCCATTTTATAATCAAAACGATTTTACGATATTTTAAAAATGAGACAATTCAGGAGCGGGTCACGTGATCTAAATAAAAGTGTCAGAGCAAAATTTTAAAACTCTAAAATAATCGCGAGAATTATAATTAGCCGGCTATAAATGTTAGCTCAATCGGCTGCGTCATTTTTCAACAGTTAGATAATATTTTGTCGAGGGGGTATGTGCTGCACCCCAATAACTTTGAAGTGTTAAATGATTTGTGTTAGAAGACATGCAACTATTTTTTAACTTAGTTATGTTTTGTTTTATTAATAACCACATTAACGCGGCTGTAATCTGATCAGTATGGCATTGCATAACATTAAAAAACATATAGTTTAACCAATTTCAAACAAATCTAGAATGCAAATCTGAAATTGTCACATAAATTGTTTAATTAATTGCTTTTAAATTACTTTAAAAAGTATATATTTTTTAACATTATTTATTGTCGTACGACGGTTCTTTATTTTGGGTCTTAGTCTGGTTTAATTTGTTAATTTATAAGAACCATATTTAATTGAAATGTAATATTATATTTATAATAAATAATAATGTTGAATTGGATTAAAGGATCAAAAAATATATGTTAGCGAAACAATGTTAAACTTTGGAAATCTACGTAAATTTTAACTTGTAATTTTAAAAGATTTTAACTTTTATTAACAAGAATTAACCAATTTATACTTTTTATGAATATACGAGTATGAAATTAAATATACTAGAACTCTCCAAGTACTTATTACTACGATTACTGAATAATGTCAAAAGTAATATTGTGTTATGCATGTACTGTGTGTAACGGGCGATCGATTTCCAATGTGAAGGAAGCCCGTTTGAATGTGGGTTGGGATTTCCATAATAATCGTGAAGCGCAAGAGTTCTATTACTCAGTACTAGATCTGCCAGTTAGCATTAAATCTGAACAGTTTTTATTTAATTCCTCATTTAATATGTTTTACAATGTAATCACAAAAGTTGCTTATTTCTAAAATGTATTATAAACGTTAGTTAAGAAATCTTTTTTATTTTTTTATTTTACATGTTAAGTAAATTTCAGTTGTTTCCATCACATTACGTGTTCAGTGTGTTATCCACTCAGCGATTAATTTATTTCTAAGCACTTGCATTTCACAAAATACTATATTAAAATAATTTCTATAGGATTTTATTAAAACCCGCTTTGCTTTCATATTTTTATGATATACAATTATTATATCTTTTTTATGTGTTTCGTAAACTTTCTCTAGACATCGTTTTCATGAATAATCCTGTAAATCGAATTAATTATTAACAATTGTATACGTAGAGAAAAATTGCACTATTAATGTTGTTTAAATCTTAACTTAAACCTTAACATTCGTTAACAGCTATTTATTAGGAAAATTTACAGTTTGTATGACATCAGTAAGCTTTTTACATTTTTAAAGATAAGAACTTTTAAAAACATTTAAAGGCATTCTTGGATGTTTATTAAAATGAAAAGTTGTAATTTTCAAAATCTACAATAAAAGTTAGAAGAAATCTTTCTAAACTTGAAGGTTCTCGTTATGGGATATTGAATAGATGGGGGATTAGCCTGTTTTCTAATTAATCTGATAAGAGCTTAAGTAGATTACATGCTGTTGCCAAGGTTATACGCTTATATCACTGATTCATTGATGGCTAAGTCGGTAGATTCATTCAGCCAGGTTTTCGGTCTAATGGGAAAAGTAAGGTGAAAACTAGTATATAGCGGCTTGGTCAATAAATCAAAAATGGTTATTAAACTTGTGCTTCAAGTGAAAAGTTAATGAAATCATAAAAGGTCGCTATCCGCAACATAGAGTAATAGTAGAATGACTGTGGTCAAATAAATAACATATATAATTTATTATTATTAAAATATTATTTTGTAAGTTATGTATTTTTTAATGTTTTATATTTAAATGTTTAATTGAAGTGTGTAGCTGGTTGTTCTGATAGCCTTGCTCTCCATCTAATGGTTTTTCATTGTCTACATTTATGTTTAGGGAAATAATTGAGAACTGGAAATTATTTTAAATTTTAAAATATGATAGGGAAATTTCGAATTTTACATTTAAAAAAAACACATTTTTTTGGTTCACGTTAATAACTGTTTTCATAATTGGAACAGTCAAAATCGGTGTATATTTTAGAAAATTATTAGAGATATTTTCTATTATATCGATATTTTCTCATTAAATAAAACAACGTGTATGTATTGGTTGCTTACAGTAATATAATTTACATTAACAGACTTGAATATAAAATATTAAACGGAAAAAAAGTCATCTAAGTCGCATTGGATTGAGTCATATAAGTATTAACTGAATTATAGTTCCAGTTCCACTATATAAGTTTAGAACATGAAAGATTTTTGTAATGTATTCTCAATTACATAATCTATTATACCTTAAAAGAGCAATGTCTTTCATTGGCCTAATTCTATTAGCTAAACTCAATAGTGCGGCTTCACTCCAACAAAATATATTCTATTATTAATTTATTATGTCCTTCGGCGTATAAATCGTAAGCGTCGCTTTCATGACTGTTACAGTAGTAAACGTCGAGAAAATTATTAACAATTGAATACAATTCATAAAAAATTTGAGCAAAAACATTTTTGATATAATTTTATAATTTTGAACTGTATTGAAAAAACCATTATAAATACAAATTTTATTTAAAACAAAGTTCACTACGCATATTACACCTGTGGCCACCATAACAGTCAGCTAAATTGTAATCGTGTGAAGCTCATCAATAAATTAATTAATAATTAGCTCATCAATAAATGAATCAATAAGTAGCTGTTCAATAAATGAATCAATAAGTAGCTGTTCAATAAATGAATCAATAAGTAGCTCATCAATAAATGAATCAACAAGTAGCTCATCAATAAATGAATCAATAAGTAGCTTATCAATAAATATATGAATCAATAAGTAGCTTATCAATAAATATATGAATCAATAAGTAGCTTCTCAATAAATTAATAAATATTAATCAACTATATATTCAACAATAATTACCATACATAATGACCACAGAAATTGACCAAATTTTTTTTTAAGAAATTTCTTTAAAAGTATTACCGGCTTTATAGAATAACGGTTATAATAAGGAATAACTAAAATAACCAATGGATCACTATATTATAGTAGATATCAATAAACAAAATCAATCCAAATAATTTAAAAAATAATAATCAACATCGTTAATCGATTGTCAAAGATTGATCAGATGTTTAAATCCAAGCTAATATATAAAATCTAGAGTTTAGGCAGTCAAATAAATTTGTTGGTGAGAATAACTCCCGTATACATATACAATAATTCGTTTGATATTTTCAAGTATAACGAAGAGAATAATCACATATTACGTGATGGAAAACGTTTATATCCGACTGCGCAAGAATATTTTCTCAATTTGTCTAGCAAAATAGTTATAATTTTGCATTCTAATAAAAATAATGTTTTTTCCATGTCTTTTGAAAATATATTTCTGAGGTTATTTCGAAATCCATTACGGAAATTTTAATCAAATCACCTTAATATTAAATAAGAAAAGAAATGGTGTAATTTATATATCAAGAGTTAACATTTTATTAGGCAATCATTTGCTTAAAAGGTTCCAGTTTAGACTAGATTAAACGTCATTATGCAAAAGAAAAACCACAATAAAATTTTAAGTTTGTTACAATTAATACAAAATTCCTCACAAGTGACCATTACTTGTCTTTATTTATAATCAAACATCAATCTTTTTTTAACGATTTCATCAACAAATTTGAAGCAATCAATCCACTAATCCATACATAAAAATTTATTTTTTATATAATGGTTATATATTCACTTTTAAGCCTGGATAATTAAATTATCATAATGAAAACAGTATTTACGCAACCTTAAATCGCCAATTGAAATGCTGATTCAACCGCAAATTCAACTGCCAATTTAACCCCAAATTCAGTACAAATTCAATCGCAGATTCAATTTAGGAATGATTAATTATATAAACATTTGGAAAAAGTTCCCATTTATGTTGAGGTGAACTTTTAATATCAAAGTAATTTACACATTATACCACACATAATCGGTGAACTAGAGGTTCTGCACAGATTCCACTAAAGGACCTGAAAAGATATTGCAATTATTTCTCTGCCAAACTGTCAGTTTTAAAGAATGAAGAAAATCCTTTCAATATAATTTTAATCAAATCTCTGTATTTTAATAAAATATAAATTGATAGGTTATCCCCAAACTATACATTGGAAAAATGAGTTCTCAAAATTTTCAACTGGCGATTCAACCTCAAATTCATGATCAAATCAAAACATAAAATTCAAACTCAACCTCCAATTCAACCGTAAATTTTGAAATTTTTATAAACATAAACATTTTTAAAAATTATCTGAATATGAAGCTTCGGATGAATTTGCAATTAAATTAGGGTTCAATATTATTGTTTCAAATGTATAATTTGGTATAACCTATTAATTTGTGTAATAATTCAAATACAAGAATGTGATCTAAATAATATTTTAAAAAATTATTTCATTTTTCAATTCGGACGTCTTAAAAGAACAATTATTAGTTTATATTTTCTAGTTCTTCAGATGAATTTGTGGAGAACCTCCAGTTCGGTATAATGTATAAATTATTTTCATATCTGTATCTGTAGTTCACCACGATATTATTGCGATATTTTTCAAAATGTTTATATTAGTAATAATTCCAAGATTGAATCTGTTGTTGAATTTGCTACTGAATTTGCGATTGAATTTATGTTTGAATTTCTGGTTTAATCGGCATTTGAATTTTTGGTTGAATCTGCTTTAAAGGGTGCACACATTGAAATAACGATCTAATTTAATGCTTACATTATTACTATTATTAACAATTGAATTATTTTTTACAAATCGTTCTGTCTCTTTTTCGCTCGCTAAATCTTTTTCCACTCTCACCTCACTCACCTATTAAACATATTTTTTCTCTGTCCATTTTACACATTTTTCTATACTCCAGTTAACTTACTCTCACTTTCTTATCACACTCTCTCTCTCTCTGTCTCTCTCCCACTTACTTTCTCCTCTCTCTCTCCCACTCTCTCGCTCTTTTCCTTTCCTGTAAACTAAACACCCAAGACGGATACAGTATACCGTCCGTTTTAACACAACGTTGATTTTTATTGCAGCCTGTAAATTACCTATACTACACAATTGATTAAAAACGTGAAAATATTCATTCTTTTCCGATTGGGAAAAATTTTACGATCTATTGATTGCGTCTTAAACTGATTCCTTTCCTTAAGACTACAAAAAAATCTGTACATTTATTTTTTAAATACAACATCTACGTTTTGTGCTTGTAATATAACTAGCGATATCTGGCCCATATCAAAATAGAGCATAAAAGGAATCAAAGTACAATGAATTGTTTTTATGGCCATTCAAAATATTAAAATATTATTTAATTAAATAATACATCAATGACATTTACATAAAGATTTAGTAAATACTTTCTTTAATCGTTATGGATGATTTTTGTTATATTATCAACATTATTTACTACCTGTTTAATATTAGTGCCCAATAAAACTATTGTATGTGATATTATTATATTTCCACATTAAAACAAAATTTAATAATATACCACAAAAATGTATAAAAAATTCAAAAATGGTAATATATTATTGCGATTAATTTTTAAAATCGACAGTTACATTTTTTAAATATTAGATATTTATAAATAAATATATCTCTATATATAGATCTCCATCAAAAATATGCATTATAATTTCCAATAATACAAATCAATTGAAAACGATGTTCGATGGAATGAATGAATTATGATTCATTAATTGAAACAATAACCGTGAAAACGATACGCACTGAATTTGTAATAAAATACTTGTTATAATAAATACTTTTATCGAATAGAAGTCACATACAAATTACACTAACATACATATAACTTCTATAGACTGAGCTATAATTTTCAGTAATATTTTTAGTTGTCTCATTTACACATATCATCATAATTTAGTTCATATTATATTATTGAGCAATTAAAAATGTAATAGTAGTAAATAAGTTGTCTAAAGAAATGAGGTAAAAGACGTCTGAACACTGCTCTTCAAATAAAGCTACAAAAAACTATAGAAGACCATTTTAAACTTAAGACAGTATATGCAGAGGAATATTTTAAATTTGTAATGTGATATCTATTAACATTAAATACATTGTCAGAAATGAACAACTATATTTTCTATCTTCAGAAATATCACTATAGTTACACTGAAATTTGCTCCAGAATTCAAAACATCAAGAAATATTGCATTCTTATCATTTAGTGTTTATGATGAATAACAGTAATATGATGACAGTTATAAAATTATATGTGGCCAAAACAATGGACAACTCCATTATATTTTGTATGTATAGTTTGTAATCTATTTCATGAACTTTATTTATTTGATAAATTCAACAATTTCTATGAGTATAAAATATAATATATTTTTAAAATATTATTTGTTTCATAACTGTAAATAATGGTGGTTATCAAAATAAAAATGATTATATTTTATGACTCCACCCTGTTTATTATAACTATCTCATCAAAGGTATTTAATATAAACGTATCAACGATCATTTTATACAAAAACTTATTAACGGCAAATGTGTGTCATAGCTGTTTCATGCAAAACTTCGCAAAATACAAAAATTATTGCAATGTGTTAAAACGTCAGTAAAATATTGCAAAACAAAAATATATGTTAACTTAAAAAACAGAATAAAACAAGAAACAATTAAGTCTGTTGAATATAATTTTTTTTGAATATGCCTTTCCTTTCTGTTAATTGATTTTGTTTAATAAAATTCCAGGTTAAACCTAGTTAGTTAAAGGAAGGATGTACTTGAAGATAAAGCGGAATATCAGTTCTTACTTTCATGTTTAATATGTGTGGCAACATACGAACATGCAATGCATATAATACAACAAACCGTTTAATTCAAATATAGTCAGCCACGCATTTGAAGGTTCTTCCAGTAGGTACTAATTGAATATAAGTATATGCAATATTTTTACTAATAAAATTTTAATTTATATAAGCCAGTTAAGAAGTACTTAACCATTAACTGTGATAATTTTAAAATCTATCACAATGATGAAACAGCTATTATTGTCATTTAAACTGCAGGGGCGTAGGAAGCTTTTCAAAAGTGGGGGGGACCAAATAGGC
>JAUZND010089207.1:0-15319 GCA_034780555.1 Coelogynopora nodosa
TGGTTTCCACTCTGCAGTACTAAGACCGTGCGTACTACGGCGGTGGTTTACCGGCGGAGTGGAAACCAAGCTTAACAACGAATAATATTGGCAGTAACTCAAGGATAAACACGAAATGCTGAACATGCGTGTGACATATATGAATTTAACTACAGTTTTCTTGTTTAGATTGCCCCTTATACTGTTACTTTTGATATGTTAGCTTTATGTTTTTTGGTTTTTTAAAAATATGCCATTCAAACATTACGTATACATACAGCAAAATTTGCAAATGCTTACTGCTTGCATTTAGGTTGGAGGGGGTTATTGTTAATTATTGCTAACTATACTAATCAAAGCCGGTTTATCATCCTAACTATGGTAAATATTATTTCGTGTTTATTATACTATCCTATTTTTTTACTATAGTATTACAATAGTGCGATTTTTTTTATTTGCGATGAAAATTACATATATTAATCCAGGTTACCGAAATAGTACGTTTTCAAATTGTTTAATTTTATAGTTATTGATTTCTAATATTTGATTGCCTTATTTTTGTTCATAATATATATATATATATATATATATATATATATATATACATATATATAACTTGGTTCCAGTGCCTGCATCAGTTGAAGCGTCATCAATCATTGCTACTCAATCTTGTTTTATCTGGAACGTTGCCTGGAAGTCGCCGATCGCTCAAAGTACATTATGTTCAATCGGTTATCGAGTCCATGGCAATTTCGATGATTTTAGGAATATGAATCAATCCATGTTAACTAACTTTAATAATGTGAATCAATCCGATCGCTTCTGGACAACATCAATGTCAAGTAAGTGAGATGATGATGATGCATTATCACTCAAATCCGTGCAATATGCAATCCGTTCACACTAAATTAAAACGAGCATTCATGATACCTGACTTATAGTTATAAAGTTATTTCAAACTATTGTTAGTTAATATTTTAACAGTTAAAATAAAATATTAAAATTATTGTTATACATAAATAAAGGCACTAAAATATGATCGATTACAATAGAATTGTTGTGAAAATAGTCTACAATTTAGTATTTATCAAAAAACTTCCTTATCCACCAGTGTGCGAACTACGATATCCGTACACAAATTTATGAGGTAATACTGTTTTATTATATATGAACTGCTTTATTTCCAACTTTTGATTGCACGTTAGCACATAAAACTATTTTTAGCGATTGATAACCATGTTAACGTGCTGGTAAATAATAAACTAATATGTCTCGTAACAAATCAAAGTTGAACAAATTAGGGACATGCAGACTTGGAATCTTTTTCATATTAAAAAAAGTGAAAATGTTACAAATCTATATTAGTTAATAAGACGTTATTTAAATTGATGTTCGACCGTGAGTATCTACTTAGCGATACCAATGTAATTAATTCAATTTTAAAATACAGTTTTACTTAGACAGTACAAACGTATAAAAATACATAAAAGAGTTCATTTAGGTACACTCGTACATACAGGAGTCAGATTCAGTAGACAAGTCATGCACAACAAATTCAGCGGATTTCTAGTCTGGTGTGCAGTTATTCTGCCACTGCATCAATGTAGGACTACAGGTCACGCTGCTCATTCTCCAGCTGGAGTCGCAGATTCTCAAGACGATTATTTAACTCCACGTACTTTCGCCGGCGACGTTTTGCTGGCTTTCCGCGATCCAGCTAGCCTAAACGCGCCTCTGCTGCTGCGATTTCATCGCGAAGGGTAGTTGTGAATCTAAAATTACGGTTAATATTTTTATATTAAAAATTCTACATATATTATTAACAATTATTATAAATTTTACAATTCAATAGAAACTGGTTAATTGGAAGTGAATATTTTACTGACTATAATATTAAAAATTACTTAATTTTGGAAGTTAGAATGTTTTATGCTGCTGGTTTTGTTCCACTTGGAATTGTATCCTTCTGCAGCATTGGTTGTGCGGTCTTGATTTCCATACCGTATCCACATAGCACGATCAAACACGGCCACAGCGTGATCATGCCATGTTTCGCCAACATATCCAAGTCAGCAGATCGACTCTCTGAACTTCAGGGAATCTCCGGGGATGATGAGTGGAATTAGTGGAAGCGCTAGCAAACGATGTACTATATTTTTCACCTCTCCATTGTTATTGTAATCCACAGAAAGTCCTTCTTGCGTTACTCGTCGCCAAATGTATTGACCGAAATGAAACAGGCAACCTTTTGCTTCAAGCTGCTGCCAAACAATAACTAAGGCATTGTACAAGCCCTGCTCAAAATCGGTTATACACTTAGTAAACCTAAGAGCAAGATGCAGGTCCTCCATCGCTTGACGAATACCGCGCAACGCAGAAATGTACGTTTCTTTGGTTTTGTTCGGCAACAGCGCGAAAACGAATGGTTTCCATTCGACCAAAAATTTACCGTGGATAATAAATAGTTGAGCAAATTGTTTGGCACACATTTAAAAGTCCCATCAACAATAGCATGAAGCGTTTGCGATAGTTTTTCTAGGAGAAATTCAGATGAGAAGATTAAGATTCTCTATATTAATTCATATATATCTTAAGATGAAGATTCTCCAGCCCTGTCATAGATCACTGTATGCTCTACGTCTTGTCGAATAACTAAATCCGCTCTGTTTACCGTTAAGGTGGCTGATTAGCAGCAACAGCTCTTTGTACAGAAGTCCTTGCACTGCTGAAGTTAGGAAAATATTAAGAAGAGCGGCTGCAAGAGCTTCTCGGTGAATTCGTTATACAGAAACAGCTTCAGCACTTGCTCTTTGCTTCATCTCACATAGAAACGTGAATCGCTTAGCTTCTGGTGTGTGAGGAGGGTGATCTACCGTGTTGTGTCTTGAAATAACAAGAGCTTGTCCTCCACTAACTATGGCTCGACCGCAGCAATTTCTGAAGAGATGCCCTGCGAATAGCAAAAACGGTTGCCATTTTTCCTCGTGTTAGGCACTAAATCAAACGCCATACTCTGTAAACCAAGTTTTCCCACTGGTAATAGAAGATAAAGTTCAGAGAAGCACGACAAACATTTTTTGCAGCAAGTCAGGTGTTGTTTTGGTTCTTTTCCTTTTAACTTTTAACTTTTAACGACCACCACCGCTACGTAAAGTAGAGACGTGAAGCAGAAGTTAGATAAATACATTATAGCATTCATACATTTAAATTAGAAGCAGAAGTTAGATAAATACATTATAGCCATTTAATTAAACTTAATTGCACTATTAATTTTAAATTTAGTCAAGATTTTCTGGTAATTGGGCTTACCTGTAAGATGGTTTCCGATAAGTGGGCTTTCCGCTAAGTGGGTTTCCGGTAAGAGGGTTTCCGGTAAGTGGTCTACCACCACACTGACATTTCATAATTTTCTGACATTATCACTCACGTCAATGAAGTCTCGAGATTGTCCGCTAATAATAGTGTGCCAACTGTACTACTGTCATGTGACGCATTTGTATATAATGTGTCTTGCAACACATGAAATTATCGCATTGTATTTAGAATTCATAAATTTTGATATTCTGGAGGCCAATTATATGTGTCACCATAAATTCATAATTTTCATTAAAATGGATTCCATGGGACTTCAATGAGTTTTATAAAACGGAATCGGAAATATATTTTGTGAAAAGTCAGTTTGTTCATATTTTAATTATCTTTATAGAGGTGACTCTCAGAAACGTTTTGACTAACCGGAACTACTGTAGATTCAGAGTAGAAACAATAGTTTCTCACAGTGAAGATCACCAAACATGGAGGAGTTGGAGTCATTGGTCAAATCCAATCTTAATTGAAAATAGTAAGTTGATGGTGGATATTGTACTGAAATATTAATATATAATTTAATTACAACATATAATAAAATCATTGAAAAGCCTTATTTATAAAACCTAAAGTGTGGAAATAATCCAACTTGTATACCTATTTCTGATATACTTAGAATACTTAATTCGTAGTTTTTTATACTTATGTTACCTAGTAAGTAATATACAATAGGTACATAATATCCTTACCAAGCAATGTTACGTGGTTAAGTACTGGTTTGACTATTTCCTAGAACTTAGAGCCGTAACTAACCATATTTGTTTTATAATTCATTGTACCGTGACTATGTCCTCACAATGTACGTTTTACTTTTTTAATAACTGTTAAAACAGTGACAAAGCTTAAAGTTATTATATTATTTACACTAAGAGGCATTTTTTCATGTCCTACTTAAAATTGAATATTTACGTTCACTGCAGTATTTTTAATATTGGATATTGTATATACAAGCACGACGTTTAAGTCTTTAGTTAAGTCTTCAAGTCTTCAGTTTTTATAAATTGGAAAATTGATACTAAATTATTATTGTGTCTTCAAAATAACTGGTTTTAAACTATCCCATTCATTTTTGTTTTAATGATTGATTTATCTTGTTAGTTAATGTTCTGTTATCCTTTCTATATACAATTCTAGCTGTTCCATCAGTTAATGTGTCATCAATTGTTGCTACCATGACAACCAAAACAAGTATCCACTTTGCCTGGAAACCGATCGATCACAAACAAGCAACATCCCATTGTTTAATGAGTTATCGAATACAGGGCAGTCGTTTGAACTCTAAGAATATATGTGATCGCTACTGGACCTCATCTAATTCGAGTAAGAAAGATGTACATCGACTCTAAGACATGGTTAGATGTACTATTAAAATGCCTGCTAAATAAAGAAGCACAATAATAAAATTATAACATAATATTTCATAATGATAAGAGTTAAAATTAAATTAAAAAATTACTTTTCTATAAATTATATTTTTAAAAATATGAAAGTTAATGAATAAATGTACTAAAATAAAATATATACGCTTTTTATACTGCGGTTAATCGGAATCCATGTAGGCTACCTAATAGAAAAACAAATCAATTCTCCGTCGTTTGGCCTATTACTCAGCTCCATTACATAATGTACCTTTACCAACAATGTAATATTTATTCGGCTAATCAGAACATGTAGCTATAAATACAGATATAAGTATGCAATCTATACCATGCAACCTTTTTTCGATAGGCTTTTTTCTATAGAAAAGTAATTACTTGTGTTTTATAATCTATGAATAAATGTATTATAATCAATAGTACTGTACAAGGCATACAATACATATTTTAATGAACTATACTAATATTAAACAATCTAAAAGAAAATGTAATAGTAACGATAGATTCTGTGAAATAAAGCCTATTGACTATAATTATGTTTTCGATTGAAGATTATAAAACAATCGTGATTTCAAATCAATAAAAATCGATTTTCGGTATACCGAAGAAGACTGTAATTATGTTAATGTATAATATTTTTTTATTAAACTATAGAAAAACCTTTGTATTTACTAAACTAAAATGTATTGGTAAACATTAGAACTTCTCACAGAAACATTTACTTTCAATCTTGATAATAATAAAATTGCTGCAATATTTTGTATGTGACAGCGATCCCCCTTAGTTTTTTACACTTTCCAAATATTAAACAGTATTAGAACTTTTCATAATGATAACAATTTTATCAATTTGTATAATTTATGTTTTTGTTGTTATACATTTTATAATAATTATAAATGGTATTTTCCAAAAGTAACCGAGTTTTATATATATATATAAAGTAATTGCTTCATTTTTTATTGAATGAATTAAACGATTTTTTTCAAATTTTTCTTTCAAAGAATACTAATCAATTTTTTAATTTTTTTAAATAATACAAATGATGCAAATGTTACTCCCACGTTACCATGCACACAATAGCATATTATATAAATATTAGGGCTAAAATTAGTAAGACATTAGTCACGTTAGTAAAAGTCATGAACGTTAAAATTGCATGATTTGTTATATGAAAATGATTGCGAAAGGAATATCCAGGTGGGAACGAAGCCAACCATATAAAGTTAATATTTTTGTGACAAAGAGTTTGTGACAGAGTTACAAAGTGCTTTGAATGAATGACACGTTTATGCATGTTAACGGTACTAAACATCCTATTGTTTTCCATAAACTATCGTTAATAATAATTTGCTATATATCTGTCAATATGGCACATATACGTTACATATTGTTTTAATAATTATATCTTTAATTATAATCCGTCATCAAAATTGATCATATTATTTTTTATATTATAATGAGGATTAGGCCTATATTATATACACATTATTGTATGTTCTGCGATTTAATTTTTTTTCCAAATTAAAAAATAGCGGTAAGTAAAAATGTTACATTTTGATTGAATACTCCGTTTATGAGACAAAGCTATTTTCTATAGTTTAATAAGCTCTATAATAAAAAAGGAAAGTTATTTGGCATTTTACTTCAATAAATATATATTTCAAAATTATTTAGAACATTATATAAAGTAGTATACAAAGTATATCTGAGCCCCAATTTTAATATCAGAAGCGTATATTTCCGTAACATTATTATATACGTTTAATATAACTACCGCGGCGTAAAGATATTTATATTTATTTATATGTATATATATATATATGGTTGATTACCTTTCTAGGCTATATTCTCAGAAACCTTATCACTTACCAGCATTATATATTTCGAGTTAAAGTAATCGCTTCGGACGGTAGCAATTACCATATAGAGGGCAGTTGGAGTTGCTGGTCAAATACAATTTTTGTTGGAAGTCGTAAGTCAATAATATATATTATGTTTTTACACCATTATCTATATATGCAGGTAATCCATGTAGTGACGGTAATCCATAGAGTAGTATAATCCATACTATATCCATAATCCATGCAGAAGGTAATCCATACAGTGAAGGTATTCATATATTATGTAGGCCTACATTGTGTATTCCTGTCATTTGGTTATTCAAATTTACGCATGTAAAAAATTAATGCAATATTACCTATATATCTAAATTCAAAAATGTACAATATTGTTATTATCAACTGTTACAATAGCAATTGAATACAATAAAAAAAATATTTTCATACAATAAATTCATACATAATGCAGCAGAATTTTTGTTTTCCGAACATATACATATGACAAAAAAATGTATTTAAAAATTAATCATGCTAACATAGATATTAACTTATGATTTAGTATATATAAAATTATAAGAAGGACATTAAACTGACATTAATTAATATTGTTATATTCATTGACAAATAAATATGCTGAATAAATATTATTTTTTTATTTCACATTTTCATTTGACTTGACTGTCCATATTATTTCAATCTTTTCTAAAAAAATCATTTATACGTGTAATTTTTCTACAATTTTTACTTTAATCATTTATTATAATTATAATTAAAATAATCAATAATACACGTATGTTTCTATGATATTTCAACTTCAAGGAGGAAAATCAGATGTTGTTGTTTTGGTATTTATAACCACACTAATTGGAGCCATGCCTTTGACTGTATTTATCCTGAAAACATTTCTCCACAACCGGTAAGACACTATTTTAGTTAAATTTAGTGAATCTATTTCAAACAAGGTAATTCTATTATGCATTTCTATTTTAGAAACTATAAACAATTTGTCAAATATATATATATATATATATATTATATTAATATCTTATTTACAAAAAATAAAAAATGAATTAAAACATTTAAAAATATTTATCAAACATAACATTAGCCCATTTTGTAATTGCATGATATAATGTACATGGAATACTTATATTTTAATAATAACATTTAGTCTTATTTGTCATGCTGAAGTTTGTGAGAAATACAGGCACTTCCATAAAATTCACCACACTCTTGTATCCAAGTTGACTGATATATTTGGATATTAAATATGTACTATAACTTGTTTATTGCTTAAAACTGAGCTAAATTAGTGTAAAGCATGTTTAATAAATAAAAGTATTTTTGACATTGTAATCCACTTTAGAAAGTATAGGCTATATAATAAAATCAATGGGATTATTTTATATTTAAAATTGTTAATATAATAAACGGTTTTTATCTGGTAATCACTCAATGTGATTTATATGAAAGTTATGTCACATTTTAAAGCAGCGCTTATTTTATGATATATTAATAATTAAATTGATAGTACATTAAATTGATAGGATTATTGAATCTTAAGTATTCTGTTTTTAATTAGCTTTTCCCGTTACATATTACACACATTATATAAATGTAAACTATGTGAGAAGCATTGAATATACCCTAAGCAAAAATAAAGTAATACTGGTTGGTGCTGGCTTTTTTATGTGGTTTCTGGTAATGGCTATTTGTGATTGGTAGTTTAATTATTAGTTTAACAGTACACTCATAGCAAATATGTACTAAAAAAATTCTGCACATGTACTAAATGTATGTTCTAGACAAATACAATTTTTAGAACATAAATGTACTATTTGTTACAAAATGAAAATGCACTAAATGTATATTTGTTATTTAAAATATATACTACTAAAAGTAATGCTTGTATAAAGAATTGCTTGTACTACAGTAGTATCGCTTGCATAATTGTAATACACATACGTTTTATGGAAAACCTTACAATACTTTTAAAAGTTTAACTGTATTTTTCATATATTATATGTTTAGCAAGAAAAGGTTTTTTTCTCACAATGACATTGAATATGCCATTACAAAATTCCATAGAAAGAAATGAAGCAGTTAATGCAGGTGCCAATATTGTGCTAAGCATCAAACTCAAATGAGGGTTACCATAATGGCGATACATACTATACAAAAAACCATTGAAGTGTGATCTTAGGAAGAGGTTCCTCAGTTTACTGCTAGTAGTATAGGAAGGGTGGATTCTGGCACACCACTTGACCTTTGAACATGATATTTGACCCACCCACCCACTCTCTTTACCTCCATACCCCCCTATTCCCCTCTACCCCCCTTTTTTTACGATCTGGATCATTATGGATTATGAATAAGCCAACATTTTTAATTGGATATCTCTTTTTAGGGTAGTAACCTATAACAAGCAAAGTTGGTATGATGACTCACAAATATAATATCAATATTTTTATACTACTTACAAATATTTGTAAGTAGTATATAACCTTAAAAATAATTTATTAGTGTCTAATTACTTTATAATATTATTATTTAATAATAAATATTGTTTTAGAACGTTTTTTAATTTTTTAATTTTAGCATATAACTGTTGATGTTTAACACTTATGACAACCAAACTTGCTATGATGACTCACTAACATAATCTAAATATTTTATACTACTTTTTTTGTGTCTACTTGTCTCTTTAAGTCAGCTTTTAATTTCGCACACTTTTTGTTTTGTGTCCCGAAAATTGGCTTTAGTTAACATATTATTATTTATATGCACTTTTATTATTGTATTATACATATAAGTACTTTCTGTAAGTACTATTTGTAAGTTGTATATATATATAATGCTCCTTGCGCCTGACAATTTGCAAATAAAGCTTATTTTATTTATATATAACATATAACCACTACAGGCATGACTTAGCATCCTCTCATTTCCCAGGTCTATGTTATTGCTCTCCTTTTTGGCTGGTTTTCTTGAGCTTTTTCTAGGAAGTTATACTCTTATTATTTTTAGTTTTATTATTTCCTCTCCTTTGCCTTTTGTGGATCTATTCTGTCGGTTTTCTTGGTTATATAGTTACCCGTCTTTTTATTTTAATTTTATTATTTCTGATTTATCTCTTTTCTTTCTATCTGGTGAGCTGCTTTTGCCTGATGGTTCCAATCAAGAATATTGTAAGTAGTATAAAAAAATTACACAGTAAAATAAATTTTAATAAAGATTAAGAATAGCTTTAAACTAGCGTCAATTTTTTTTAAAAGTGGTTGGAATTTACAGGAGTTATGGACATTTTAGTGATTTACAGCTGATTAAATCAATATACATATATAATTTAATGTAGTAGAATGAAATTTAATATATAGACTAGCAGAATAGTTATGAGTCAGTGCTTATTTAAAAAAATCAGTTCACATTTGACAGAGTTGTAGACATTTTACCATTGTGATGTATTGTGGCTACATATTGCACGATGATTTCAATGAGGATTCTTACGTTCACTCAGTTTGATTTTGCTTGATGGACCCTTATATTATGAATTTGTAATTTGGTGAAACTTCACTTATATAACCAATCGGAATTATTTAAGACAATATAGAACGAAACAGATAGTGTAAGAGACCATCTACAATTTTAAAACCATTTCATTTATGTAAAAAAAATTGTGCAAAACGACATTAAATTATAACATTTTTTATTTTATTCAAATTGTACGTTTTGCATAACCAAATAGTATCACAAAAGATTCTAAACAACAAAAAATAAGATAAATCATATCTAACATGTAAGACAATATAACATATATTGTAAGTGAACCATGTAGTAGACCATCGAAATTATTAGAAAATACACATAACGATTCCTTTTAGATCAATCTGTAAGTAGCAAAATCAAGCTGAGTGAACGTCAGAATCCTCATTTAAATAATCGTGCAATATATGGCCATAATACATCTCAATGGTAAAATGTCTACAATTATATCAAATTTTAACTATTTTGTTTTAAATAAGCACTAACTCATAGCTATTCTGCTAGTTTATCCATTTAATTTCAGTCTACTATATTAAAATATACAATATATGTATATATTGATTTAATCAGCTTTAAATCACTGAACATTTAACAATGTCCATAACTTCAGTAAAACTCAACCGAATTTAAAAACAATTGACGCTAATTTAAAGCTATTCTGAATGTCAATCTATAAAATTTTATTTTCAATAAAAATTAAAATTAAAAAATTATGAAAAATATTTGGCTTATGTTGGTGAGTCATCATACCAAGTTTGGTTGTTATAAGTTTTAAACATCAAAAAGTTATAGGCTTTAAACAAAAATGACATCACTAATAACGTTATTTTTCTTCCAAAATATAAAAAACGTTCTAAAAACAATATATTTAATTAAATAATAAGATTATAATGTAATTAGACAATAATTACATTTGTTAAGGTTATATACCACGTGCAAATATATTTATAGGTAGTATAAAAATATTGATATTATATTTGTGAGTCATAATACTAACTTTGATTGTCATAGGTTATTACCCCAAAAAGATATCACAATGAAAGATTTCGATGTATTTATGATCCATAATGATCCGGGTCGTAAAAACTAAAAAATTGGCGCGAAAATTCAAAATAATTTTACATCAATATATTACATAATATAGTACATATTTAGTTCATCATAAAGTACATATTCGCTAAGAGTGTAGATCTCCCTGGTATGAAGTTCAAACATCGTATCATCGTAGTGTATCAAAAGGTTCATTTTATTGAAGAGTTCATCTCGATGAGATGTGTGAATGAAGATGTTATCTTGTTTGAGGTCAAAGTCGACTCAATACTATGCACTGTATTGTATAACATCCTCATGCCTCGTGCTCTTGTTGCTAGTTAGTGTAGAACCCAAGGAGCTTTATCTTAACCTATTGTAATCACTTTCACCTTTGTGTGTTGCTTGACAATCAACACATTTTCACCATGAACAATTCATAAATCTGTGATAATCATCGCAAAAAAAGTAAAAAAGAATAATGAAAACTCGTTTTATGTTAGAATTGATCTACAAACATGCTCTTCTATATCAAAATACTCAAACATCTTGGAATCTCCAAAATCAAACTTCAATAATATCACTCATCCGGTAAATTATGATGTACTGGTTTCCAATCTTTCGTATTCCGATCACAGTCACTAAGCAAAACTTAAAGGGAGAACTTTACCCCACCAACTTCTATCAAAGCCACTACCGAAAAAGTGCGAGAAGAAATCTAAGAAGACCATGTGATACACCATTTCCTCTCAGATTGGCACGGAACCAGTTACTCTATACGCCTCCCCATTTAGCGTATTACAAATAACACAACAATTGTAGGTTGTGCTTGTTCTATTCTTTTAATCTGCACTTTTAAAAGGTATCTTCTTTTTTGCTTCTAACTCGATTTACCACTTTAAGACCCTTGCGCTTATTATGCATTATACTGTCATGTGTAAAATTTAATTGCGACTAAACTTAAATTTTTGTTCTTGTTTATTCAGTAGTATATTATAGTGTATTTAACTATATATTGTTCTGTTTATGGAATACTATTTTGCTAATTCTTCAAAATAATATATAGCAAAGTGCCTGGAAATTACAACGTTAGTATTATTTTTAGAAATTTGATCAGTTATTTTAGCTTATGCAAAAAAATCATTCAAAAACTGAGAGCGGTAAAATAGTTCATATAGTAAAACAGTTTTAGAAAAACAGGCAATACATTATATGTTATAGACAACTTACGCATGTTATAATTGTATGAAAATATATATTAACTCTCGAAATCAATTTAGTAAAACATATTTAACACTACTGTTTTGTTACTCATTTACATTACATAAAATAATTTTTCAACGCAATATATATATGAAATCAATAAGATTGAAACATCTATGTGTTAATTATTCCATGGTCACAACTGTGTTGCACAGGAGAGAGGTTCATTGTTACCGTCGTTTAAGTTTAAAGTTTACCAGTATAAATAATTACTATTATTATTATAATCGTAATTAATATGATTCCTTAAATTGTATGCGATGAAAAAAGGAGTCCTTGGCTGAAATGACATTTAAATTGACTATTGCAACAACGATTTTTATTACTTGCAAGGATGTCTATTAAAACCATGCAAGAAATATACGGGCTTTCACATTTTTTTTGAATGATCTACCATTTATGAATCACGATGTGCGAGGCATCGATTACTTTATTTAATTAATTTAATTTCTGAATTACCAAATTTATTTGTTCTTTCTTTTTAGATGACGGTGTATATTTGTGTTTTAGTGACTTTCTGATTAATTCAGCATTTTTATAAAATATTCAACTTTCGATTCAAAACTCGATGGAAATTTCGGCGGTGCTGAATTATATTTGTTAGAATATTTTGAGAAAATATGTTGTATTTTTTATAACTTTATTGACTTCTAAAAGTTGTTATTCTCAAATGTGGAATTCCGTTAATTTTATTTATAAAAGCGACTTGTTATTTTGTTTATTTAATATTAATTATAAAAAGGTTATTGAAGATTATCAAAATGACAAAACATAAATTAATTGAAGAAAATTAACAAACTAATAGTATTAAGTAAAAATAATCATATCAAACTGTGACATAAATATGGATATAATATAAATATAATTTAATTTTTTATGTATGTTGTCATTTAATGTTTTAATATTGTATAATATTAATTATAATTGTATATAATACTGCAATTCACTAGACAATTGATTCTATTTGTATTGAACTATTTGTATAAAATATGAGTTTCAAAAGTAAATGGATCACATCTTGGTTGCTGATTTCTAAATATTTAATATTTTCATTATAATATACTGCTATATATATGTACAGTTGTTTTATATCCGTTTAAAATGTTTTGTGCAATTATACATGTGGCATTTTAAGGATAAAACTATTTTTCGGATTACTAATGTGCCGTAAAGGCGGAACTGCAGAACAAAAATTATGTTTTAAAATTGCTCTCATTGTTTTTTTATAACATTTTTAAGAATTCTCCTTGGATTTAGGATGAAATTGTATTTTACAAATAAAAAACCATTGTAAAAAACGATGATATCCTCATTCAAATGTTTATATTCAATATTAATAAACAACTTTAATAAATGTCTGTCATGTAAATTCGTAAAATGCGTTCCGATATAAACGATTATATAGAAAACGATGATTTAATTTATTAAATAGTTCTTTGTACAAATGTGCCTTAAAGGCGCAAGATATAGGTAAACATAATCAAGCATTGATGATTTTACACTAAAAAGACCAGTATTTTGATATAAATAAAGAAAGATTAATCCGTCAATTTGACCACAATTTTTTTTTAGTTTGACTAGTGCGATTATGAAGAAAAAACCAACAATTTATATTATGTTTATATCAAATGTAATTATTTAGATATACATGAAATATAATTTAAATGTGCAAATTAAAATTGTATTTAAAATATTCTGATAATAAGTTCAATAAAATATAATATATATAATATACATATATAATCCAAGAATTACGCATCACAGGAAGTGCCTTTCAGTTGAATATGCGCTTTTCAGAAACACAAATACAACAAACTGGCTTTTCACAATATTTTGGGGTTTTATTACGACAGATACAGCTCGGACGACGTTTGACAGAATTCTCAAAAACTATATTCCAATTTGGTTGATTTGGTTGAGTTCGTGACTGACGACTGAGGAGAGCAACCAATGATCTCGTCAGTTCTTTTCGTTTTGGTGACCTTTTTATACACAACATAGGTATTTACAGATTCAAGATTGACAGTGTTATTCATCACTGTTAAAACAAATCGTCTCACCCACCAGATTTAATGGATGGTGAGCATGCCAATTGGTCAATGGTGTTGGTTTTCTTTTGCGCTCCTCAATGCTTAGAGTTCCATATAATTCATGTGGACTTTTTTCTTTGATTGATAACAAATCCTCGGTATGGAAAGTACTTGAATGTAAGGGTTGTTATTTAAACTGAGCTAAATCTTTACGATCACTTTGTCTTAATAGCAGATAATTTTTTAGCCAAGGATAATGACGCGTATTGATAACTATAATATAGTAACACGGTAACTTTTTTTAGCCTATAATAAATTTAAAAAGTTAAACGATTAGGAGAGTGTGCAATTCTATAAATCACTGAACCTAATAAAAACATTGTTGGGAATTATTGTTGGTGTTGAATAATATGTAGATGTAAATGATATAGAATAGTCTACTGTTGGTGCATAGAAAGCCTTTCAGTTCGTAATGAAAATTTCACATCTTTCAGAAATAACGGAAAAGTTAAATGCATTGCAACTCTTGAAGGTCCTCGCCTGGCATCTTCCACAATCTCATTTAAATATCATAATCAATAAATAAGCTTAAAATATCATTGTACATGTTAACCATGGTTAATATGTACAATCCGATGTATATGCATAGACATCGGTTTTGTTTTACTTACTCAATTCCAGATAGGACCGTCGATAACATGTGTACATGTAAAAGTATATAGGTATTTGAATGACGCCAAAATTTGGTTTAAAATTAAATTAAATTATGTATTTAACGTCGAAAATCTGTTTAATAAACACTCAAAGACGGATCAAGAGCCCTGATTCTGGAGCAGTGAGTAGTTTATGAAGCGCGCCCACTTCACCAATGACTCTTACAATAGAGCCACGGTCA
>JAUZND010089218.1:0-15317 GCA_034780555.1 Coelogynopora nodosa
TCATAAAAGAATTCAATTATATTTTTTCATCTAAAAATCTCAGAATTCCGGAATTTTCCGGAAGATTCCCATCTATGTAATTTAGTGAATATTTTAGGTAAACAAAAGTTACAAATGCATTGCTTATAATATCACAATATATTTCAGCTATTATCGTTTCAGGGAAGAAAGAAGAAGTACGATTTAATAATTTCATACCTCCGAACAGAGTATTATTTCATATCTTGTCAATTTATCTCTTAAAATATGAAACTAGCATTGAACATTAAGGCAATATTTGCTAAACTTTCATTAATAATATTATTTTTTCCCTTTTTTATAACAGTTGAACCGAACTGGTTTTAATTATATAGGTCACTAATACTGAGCAAAATTCCATCAAGAGAAGCAAAACTAAACTTGAAGAAGAAAACATCTCAATCAGTGAATATTTATATGTTTGTATGTATTGTTTTGCATGCAGTGTTAACTTACGGCTTCTTGAGAACTTGAAATAGTTGAGAATGTATCCACCGGCCACAATTCCCAGCGCTCCAGAGGGAACCAGTAAACCACCTGTTTGAGAGAAGAACAAAAGGAACATGAGAGAGAGAGAGAGAAAAGGAAAAAAAGAGGGAGATAGTGGAAGAGAGAGAGGGAGCATAATTTTTATAGATTCTAGCAACATAATTTACACATTGTCGATTTACAAAAATCGCATCTCAATGTTTACAAATTGCTCGCCTTGTTTGTGTAGTAAAAACAGTGGTTACCATACTATTGTATAATAAAAAGAGATATGAAACATAATATTCTAAATCTGAGATAAGTAATTGAAAAAAATAATATATATATATATATTCATTAAATTGTTACATTATATAATTACTAAAATAGGTATAAATAATGAATGCCTACAATGTCCGGAAATTGACAAAATTAAAATCTAAAAATTAAATTAAATACAAATAACTATAGAATCCAGTTTTTCCGGCTCAGGTGATACATTCATAAAAAGTTTTTTAAAGGTTTGAGCTCTCAAAACCTACATCTCAAAAAGGAAGGTTTGTGTATTGCTTTAGTACTACTTCAAATAATTGCTATCATTCATTTTTTAAGTATCGAAAAAAATCTAAATATTCAAAAACGACAACATAGTCTTCAATTATAAAATATTATACTGAAGTTAACAAATGTGAAAATAAACAAGACAGAAATCTCCTGCCGGACTGATTATCATCAAAGATTGAAAACGTCATTAATCTATACAACTTCATAAAATTGTGAAGTCATGTCACCAGGTTTCCGAAGAAAAAACTCGAATCAATAAATGTCCAATCCCCGAATCACTCCAGTGTCTCTAATATAATATCTTCCTCTCAACTTAATGCCTTTCTAACCTTACAAATCGATTGGGATGAAGTCAGTCATCCCACCTGCAATACATATTACCGCTATAATAATCATATTATACACACACTTATTTGTACGTATATCTATACTATATATTGTAATATACCATATACAATGGTGTGTTTAGCTAGGAATGGAGTGACTTCAAAGGAGTGTATTACGCTTGTATTACATTTCACTAATTATTATGAATGTATAAATTAAACTAAAGACACTAAAATTAATTACTTGCATTGAATGCCGAAAGCTTACCAAAGAAACCATACCAAATTAAAATGTTTGCTGTAAATTTACGCAATTCATCGTTATAATATACGTTGTCGATCGAATTCACAATCTCCATTATAAAAAATACAGTTCGACTAATAATATATTTCTAAAGATAGGCATTCTATAAATAAGCGGTCAAATATGATATAAAACTAAGGAATGAATTGCGTGAAAAGGAAACTTAATACTCCTAAATTTAGTCTAACACAACATAATAATAGAAACTATTGCGCTCAAATAAACACTTTACGTCAGCGAATTCATCGCAGATATACTAATATATTGATTGATTGTTTGCTTGCTTGCTTGCCAATATTTTCATCAGAGAGTGACGCTGGCTGTAAAAATAGATGGCCAAGTCGTGAAAGGCAAGGCGCAAGTCAGGGTAAGAATCTATTAATTTTTAATTTCGATAAATACAACGAAAACAATTACCTTTCCTCTTTTGTTTAGGAGAGACAATGCGCTATGAAAAAAAACAGTACTTTTATTTATCAATCTAAAGGAGATTGGCAAATCGATATATTATCTTCATAGATCCATACAATTTGTTTATTTAAAGATATTGCTCATAGCAACAGAAGGAAAGTCAATATTTATTATGCAATCAATTGGGGAATGTTTCGTTGTTGTTATATATGAAAAAGGTTCCATTTATGTAAAATTCGGTTATATTTAAGTAAACTATGTATACATCTTTACATGGAAAGGAAATAGAATTGTATAAATATTTCACAAAGGATTGCATATTTGGGTTACAATAATTATATATAGATATAAATGTTATCTTTGGTGCATTTCCAACTAAATCGAAAAAAGTGAAATACAAATATCACAGACGCGTTTTTTTAAATACATACATAAAACCGCTCGGCTAAAATACTGTACAAAAATATTATATATATGTTGAATGTGTATCCGTATAATTTCATCAAAACTATGTTAATTAACTTTACTTTTCAAAATACATATTATACTAATCAAACCGATAAAAATGTATATTTTAACAACAAAATAACAATCACATGACATCGACTCCAACACGGTCAATGCAACACATGACTCTGTAAGGATGATATAAAAATAAGATTAAAGATAATAATAACCGTTTAATCGGTTTGTAAAAAGAAGGCGCTAATGAAACATCCAAATGAACCAATTTTATTTCCTGTGAAATTATCAGAACAATATAATTAGCTAACTGTATATAGCGTGATTTACAAAAAAGACAATTTCAACCACAACTAATTGCTATATAGTATTTTGTGTGAAAGTTGCAGAACAGAAAATGTTTTTAATTAGTGACATCAAAGGAGACTACAAAGACTGCTTTCCTCCTGGTGGAAACTATAGCATCTCCTATATACGCACAAATCCACCGAACAATTCAATACATTCGATGAGATGTGCAGATCCTAGCGATATCACCACGAATCTTCAAGCAAGTTCAAAGACATAGTATATACTAGGTACTATATTGTGTGAACCTTTTTTCCATAAAATTCCTGCTCTCAGCTCTGCGAAGGATTTGTACCTCTTCAATCAACAGACCACTAGCAACTGTCATTCAAGTTTTAGAAGAAAAACGAGAAAAATATTTCCTTCAGAATAGGAGGTAGATAATTAGTTAGAACTATAATTTGTTAATCTATTCAAGACTAATTAATAAAATAAGTATGCAACCCGCATACCATTCGTCTCTCTCTCTTAACTGGAAAAAGGTTCATATTA
Organism: Coelogynopora nodosa; assembly: GCA_034780555.1. Classification (NCBI taxonomy): domain Eukaryota; kingdom Metazoa; phylum Platyhelminthes; order Proseriata; family Coelogynoporidae; genus Coelogynopora; species Coelogynopora nodosa. Next base: position 3,394 of record JAUZND010089218.1, read on the forward strand.
CTATTTGATGCAGCCTATTAAATAATTAATAGGCTTAGGCCCTACACGTATTTGTATGTATATAAATAAATAAACAGGGGAGTTCTCAGGGGGTTATAAAAACTCTATAAAATGTTAACAAAAGCAACCAAGCTACTCAATAAATAGCTAGATAGTTAGTTAGTTATGAGAATTTACAGTTTGAGATAATCAAACAAATTTAAACTCAATAAACACTTCAATTGAGCGAAAGCGTACTACAACTAAGTATGTTTCAAAAGTTTCAAAATCTATTAACTATTCAAAAGTTAAACTAAAATTTGGTTTAATTTTTACAATATTTTATTATGCATTTATTATTCAATTTAATTCGTGAAGATTTATGATAAGCCTTAATCCGGCTTTAGAAGGCAATATAATTGATTTTTATATTTGAAGCCGCTAAGCAGCTGAAGATTGATTGATTATATTGACTGCCAAAGCCAAGGATTAATAACCTATATCAAAATTCCCCTTATGGTTTCAAATTGCCGCCTTCATATTGCTTCCCCGACCAAATATATAAAACATTCGTGTACTTTTAATATAACGTAATATTGTAACATAACCGGCAACAAGTAACAAGTATACACCTATTAGACACATATATGAGACAACATGTTTCTTATTAACTTAACCTGAGCACAGCAGCTAGTAGTGAACTGATGGTGTCATGGTCAGCTATTATAGTATCCACCGGGAACAGTTAGTAGCTGATGCATTGTAAGGTAGACACTAGTTGGTGTGACAGGCTATCGTAAACTTCCAATTAAACAACTTCAATTTATAATAATATATTAAAGCGTCAAACTGACTGAACTGGAAATATAATAATGCTGGAATCTCATTAAAAATGCACGAAAAGGAAACAAAGAAACAAACACAGCCAGGAGTGAACTTTCTTCACATAATCAATACACATACAAATTGAGGGAATTTGCAGGTAAACAGTGGACGTATATGAGGAGAAATTTGATCAATATCACTATATCATCACCACCATCTTTGAGATGAAAGCTCCGGATACCGAAATCTGATTCCATTAAAATAGAGGTCGCACTGTGAATAAATCAGAGATATCACTAAGTGATTAACTACAGTTGAATCAAACCAACAGGTTGTCCAATTGGAACACACATTTGAAGTTGTATTTGTATGACGAGCAACATTTAACATCGCGCGTTTTTAAGTCACTCTGTTTGTATTGTTTGCCAATGAATCACTTTGCAATGTCTTTTCACAAGTGCAAAATATGTATTATTATACTTATTCTATCAAATACGGAAGGTAATGCATACTTTACAAGGTTCACTTTTGCCGAGGTTGAAATTTTTCACTAACACAATAATGGAAATTCCCAGACAATCTACTTAATGAGGAATAGTTATATTATGTTCTGATGTAAATTACTGGTTGGATACTAATTTTATTATCTAGTTAAACCTGCTTAGGCCCAAATACACAATATTATATAATATCCAGTAATCTATTATATTTTTGTACTTTTGAAAGTAATTACACAGACAAAACTGAATTCAGAAAATATATTACTAAGTATAATTAAGTATTACACTTAAATAGTACAATATATGAATATATGTGATGCAAAAGAGATGCAATAAAAGTAAATGAATGCATGATGTTGATAAAAATGTACATACAGAGAATATAAGTAATGGAAATTCCATCGGCTATTTCCCCTGATATTTCTTCATATGCACTTGTGTTCCCTGACTAAAATGAAACCTGATTTAGTTTTAGTATATAAAAAAAGTAACTAAAAATACTATTTTATATTGTAATACACGCGTTACTTGCAACATTTAATAAAATGTAATTAATTTTTGTAATTAACCGCAAGATCTTACAAGGGTACTGCTTCTTTCTAAACGAATTAGAAAATATTTATGAATAAAAAAATACACATTGAGAGGGATACTACAATAATTCTTTCCTTGCTTTTCTTTAAAAAAAAACATTCAAACATGAAAGACATAATTGCATCAAAGAAAGCCTGTTCATCATGACAAAATGTCACAATAAGGCCATGAAAACAATTGGTGCATTAAACACAGTTATGTGACCTACCAATCAATAAATCGTGTATTTTCCAGTATTTTAATGTATTGATTAATTAATTATTATTGATTAGGTCTATTGTATACTAATATTATTTTGAACTATTATGATTATTAAATATATTGATTTTTTCTAAATTTAAATAGGCCTAGTATGGTTTTTCATTGTTTATTTCAGAATTTCACAATATTATACTTATTTGCTTGTATTTTCTCGCTTGGCGAAGAGTATCACATGCAATCTTGCTTATTTACGGAAAAGGAGCTGTTGGATTACTCAAGTATAGTACTATACTTGAAGTCAAACTTTAATACCTAAAGTTAAAAGTTTTCAATCAATCTGTTGAACAAAATATACTTTTTATATATTATATAGCAATAAGGAATTAACTCGACTTTTTATATTCCACAACAATATTTACTCTTATTGCAAAATACTTATTTCTAAATATCTTGCTTACTAAACACATTAAAGACCCACAACTAACAAGTTTTGTAATCTTTAAACTTAGTAAGCTTCTCTCTTCAATCAGATGATATTTTATATCATAAATAAAATGACTTACAATAACAAAAGTATTAGTTTCAGTATTTAGCAATCAAGTTAGGTATATTTCCTCCCAGCAAACAAAATGCGGCGTCTCTGTATACCAACATAATTCAAAAATAGCTAGGTTCAGCAATCATATTATTACTTACTATATATTCTGAAAAGCAGATTCACTCAAGTTCGTCTATTTCAATTTGCGAAGTTTAGCGCGATTCACTCAATTATTTCATCAACAAAACAACACATATTGATATATCTTACAACACTCTAATACGAAACAACATATTATAATATCTCGAGTCAGTTGTATTTAAGCATATAATAACAGAGATAAAAAATATGGTATCGTCTTGCAATAGTCTAACACTACTTCGGTATAATATCGAAGAGTTGTCTGCGTCCCGAATTAAACAATTTCAATTCCGGCCGTCCATCTTCATTCACACGCACAGTAACAGCCACACATATTAAGTTCTAGTATTGTAACTATAACCAACAACCAGGAAATATACACGAAACACAATCGGGTACTCCGTAACGTATCTCTGCCTAAAAATGGTACACAGATAAGAACTCAGCCGGTGTGTCCTCCTCATAGTCTGCATACAATAACAATATCTATGTCTGAATTTCGTTAGTGTACAACAAGTTGAAGGTATGTTCAAATCTGTTTTAAAACTGAATGTAATTAAACAAAAGCTAGCATGTCTCTATTAGAGGTCCTATGTAATTGGACTAACATAGGCTACTATGCCATCATTCATGTAGGGTTCAGTTTGAAGGGTAAAATACACCGATATTTCCACAACAACCTACAACCATCTAGACTTTTCAGTAAATAAAATAATCGGGAAAATAATGGCGTTGAATTGATACCAATTAGACAAATTAAAAGTGCACATATTGCAACAATAAGACTCTGATCATAGTTTAGATGATTTCATCAAATAGACAGTCGCATTATGAAGAATTTTTTTAAAAACAGATGAAGTCAGTGAAACGAATCTACTTCAAACACACTCAGACGCATTAAAAGCATGAAACTAAATCAACAGCGCACACTAACTAACATTCTTTTTATTCTCACCAAGAACAGAAAATTATCAAAACAATGTTACTCAAGACAATACGTCTCACGCGATGGGAATATTCACCCTATTTAATGACAAAAGTCAAAATAGGATATCTCAAATAAATCAGTCGTCGTCAAGGAAAGTATAATTTTTTATGAAATGTTTAAAAATGCTCAAAATTCGGTCAATATTATCAACAGATATCAAAATCTTTATTTTGCATTCCTAATTCATCAATACATTTATTCTTCTGATTGATAATATGACAAAACAACCACAAGTTGTGTAACCCCATCGCGTAAGCCATAAACTGGGTGACGTTGTTTCGATAATGTCGACAGTGAATGATAAAAAAGGGAGATAAATAATAGAAATGAACGTCAAATACTATTATGCTATGATCGTTTTATATTACCGGGTAATTGAAAAAATAAAATACAACAAAATCTTCGCGTGAAACTACTCTAATAATCAGTCCCTAGGATAAGCTATCGTATTGCTAGCAGGGTATATTTTCGAGTGATTAATTATATTTCAATCATTATAATCTGTACCACTAATGGCATACTGTTATGTCAGGACATTAATGATTTCATTATAATCAAATCAAACTTACTACGGATCGAAGAAAACAAATCAGTAGGCTTGATAACATTTGAAACATTTTCCCAAATAAACGTCCATAACATAAACATAGCAGTTGATGGGACTTATTTCTAAAAGAACGATAAAGATTATAATATCTGATAATAATGAAAATGTCAACAACATAATAAAAAAAGACGACTAGACGCTTATGGCTATCTATAATAACCATTTCGGCAACAATATCGGTGGAAGAAGCCGGGTCCATCTATCATTTTCTACTGAATGACACTATGCCAATTTGACCGATTGGAAGCAGCTATAATCGATATAATGTAAAGCAAAGCGTATGTCGTTCAGCCTAATATGACTGGCATTTGCAAAAGCGATGTTCAGAATGACTGGCCTATACACTATACCATCATCATCGTCAAATTTCCGGAATGTCCCAGTAGTCGACACCTGTATATTGTTGCTAAAAAATGAAGCAATTTTAATCTTCCAGACTATATTGTCGTCCAAATAAGATGTTGTTTGCAGAAGTAATAGATCAGAGTTTCTCCACTTTCTAGTGTACAGTAGGTATAATCAGATGACCTTGTCTAATATAGCAGAGAGGGATAATGGGAGAAAAGAAAATGCTGAATTGTATTTTATATTTAACCATACCCCGTGTGTTTTTAACTAATGCAGCAGCTGATATTAAATTAAAGAAACATTGATCTTACAATGTTTGTTTTGCCCCTTCAGTGCAGAAATGGTACACTTTGACTTATACATTTATTGACCGTTAAAGTAGCAATCACAAGAACAAACACTAAGCCTTGTAAACAAACAAAAAACCAGGAAAGAAATTTTTCATTTTAAAAATGTGTTTGATTATAGTTGTGTCTATCTTTTTCTAAATCTATCCCAAATACAAACATTTCCCCAAACTCTAAATAATTGCCGTCTCTATACTGTATATGTATCTCTTTCTTTTTTATGCGTAGTTTTGTCGATTGTTTAAAGGTGGCTTGACATACTATAGTACTAAATACATGCTACATAATACAAAAGAAATCTTCTCTGTTTCTGCTATTTCTTTCGCAATAATTTCTTCGATGTTAAAATATGTCTATTTCTGCCTTAATATGTCAGCCTTCAAACTGCATTTTTCTGTCTGTCATTAATTAACCAGTCAATTGTTCAATCAACCCCTCTAGTTCCAACTGTGCTTTGATCTCCTCAATGTAGGTTCACTCTTACAATATCAAATGCTGTTATATTCCTTTTAAATTATATGTTTTATCACTCTCTTTTAAAAATGGTATTTTAACTTTTTCTTTCAACAGTTCGATTTCTATCGCTCGTTTTTCAGTAGTATTTTTCTCTCATATCTTTTCTTTTTTTCTCTCTTTATCTCTCCTTAACTTTTTAAAATATAATTATCTCTGTATCCTATCTCAAACTATAACACCATCTCTCTCTCTCTCTCTTTTCCTCCGTACTTCCCAGGTTCCATCTTCACCACAATCGCTGCTTTAAAACCGGCGAGATTGTCCCGGAACATACAAAAATATAGTTTAAAAGTTTTAAATAAAATTCTTACAATTAACGTTTCTTCAACATGAAACACACACGGTAAAAAAAATAACGCAAACAGTTCATTAAAATAGAAAATATAATGATACTAATAACTTCCTTAAACGTAATAAGTGATGTGTTTTTTAAAAGTTAACTACTTATTAGACAAAAAGTATTATGTAAATATAAAATTAACAGTATTAGATAAAAATCGCTAACTTATTTTTTGTAGATATTTTTTATAATGAAATATGTATCAGGTCATATATATTACAGCATACATAACATACATATATATATATATGTTAGCATATTTAAGATGACAAAATGAGTTTCATATGTTCTTCATGATAAATACATCACTTGCAAATGAGTGACTATTTTGAATGATTTTTACTAACACTGATGAAATTCAGATGGCCTCACTATTAAACTATAGTTTAATATCTATAGAGAAAACCAAACATAACTTAACACTCATCAACCAATAAGGGGGGAGTACGACATCATAGATGACATGACAACCCCACAATTCACTCTTCCTTTACTACTAAGATAGTGTGAACACACCAACCAGCAAACATAACTTAACACTCATCAACCAATAAGAGGGGAGCACGACATCATAGATGACGTGACAACCCCAGAATTCACTCTTCCTTTACTACTAAGATAGTATGAACTCACCAACCAGCAGCGGTGCAATTGTGCTGTCCAGTCGGAACTCGGTTTCGACATACTTGGGCAGGAAGGAGGCGAACCCGTTAACCAGGAACATCTCGAAACAGATGGCCCCGCAGCCAAACATGAACACCCAATTGGTCATCAGATTGTACATCGCCAGGGGGAGACCTGTTAACATGGGGATGCATGTAAATAGAGCTAGACGAGTTAAACTATAAATTAATTCAAATTATTCTTATGAATGAATGCACGTAATTTATAATCGATAACAAGGTTATGATCTAACAACATTTAAATATGGAGTGGATAAATTTTCCAACGGTAGTCGTGAATGTCCAAAAGTAACGCTAAACGTTTTCAGAACGTACAATCGTCTGAACTTCATCTATCACTGTTACTTAGAACCAGTGGTAGAAATGTCATCAGAGATTTCGCATATTTTCTAGAACATATTATATACGCACAAACGGGAAAACACAATTTTGTTCTTTTTTTATATAACTAATGTTGACAAACTCTATAAGTTACATTTCGACCACCCTTTATTAGTTAATCATTAAAAGAACATATCACTGCCGGTGGGGTGGTTTGTGACAACTTAAGCGAATGCATAAAATAGAACCTTTAGAATTAGCATTCATGATAGCAACTAGCATGATAATTGAGTCACCAACTTATAATTAATTCGGAAATCACTTCGGACTATGATTAATTAATTCAAGTTGTAATAAAACCGTGTGCTAAATGACAGCAAGTTCAACTAATTTCGTTCAAAATAAGCCATTAGATATGCACATTATAGGGTCAAACTTCACAGGTTCCCATATTATGCTCTTTGTTTATAAACGATGAATCAATTGACTGTGAAATTAATATGTGACGTCATCTTCTGAATTATGTATAGTATCATATCGTTGTATTTATATTTTACATTGTTTATTCATACGCCGCACAACAGGCGTATTATAATATAATACAGCGGAATATGTATTTTGTAATTATAATATAATACAAAATATAATTGTATTTCATGAAACTAGGTCTAATATTATTTTAATCTAGGTCTAATCTTATAATAAACTATAGATGAAACTAATAAACCAATAAACTAAATGAAATATAGACCAGATAGTAATTAAATGTATTACTCAATGTCAATCAGATAAACAACCTGAATCAATATAAAAGCAGTAATTTCTCGTTTATTAAATGTTAATTCATTATTTTATCATTAATAAAGTTTCATTAAACAGTCTTTTCTAATAGAGGTACACTTTAAATTCGGAACTCACTGAACTAAAAGTTAACAACATGTAAATGAACTGGTGCACAAAATTAATGCAAAATCACGAGCGACAAATTTGTTGCTCTAATTCGTTCATTGTAATTGATAGAAACAGAACCAACTCCTTGAGATATCCTCCATAACAGCTAGATGACTGCATTATAATACATAAACTACAAAAGAACCTACTCCTTGAGAAAAACCCCCATAACAGCTAGTTGACTGCATTCAGGCCCTGCATTACTGAATAATTGGCTAGCCGGAAAACCATTATAAAGTGCAATCAATCTCCGGGGAACTCGGACCCTCACGAGCGAAGTGCAAACAGTGCGTAGCGCGGAATTTTTTTAAGGCTTTTTAAAACGTTTTGGTGACATTTCCAAGTGTTTAGCTTAATAATATTCGGAACGTTTTACATGTGATAACAAAATTAGATGAAAATTTCGAGCCCTGTTTGTGGATGAGAGAGAGAACCAGTGTCTGAAAAATAAATATTTATTAAAAAGTATATTTAGAATAGTTATAATGTAATTCTTGCGATTAATTATTCTAGATTAATTATAATCTAGATCTTGCGAATCTCAAGACCTCTAAAAATCATTGCCCAATGACCGGATTTCCGGCCATGGCCGGATAAATGCGGGGCCTGGCATTATAATATATAAACTTAAAGGGGCTATTAATCTAAAAATTAAAAAATATCTTGAATAAGTTGCAGTTATGTTAGAAATAATTGAATGTCGCGTCTACAAAAAATAAATAAGTTTCAATAGAAATCTCGTTCACATAAGTTGGAAATGATAAAAAAGAACAGAAATGAATTTTTTTCAATATATATATCTACGCGTATAATGTAGTGAAATAAAATTAATAAATGAAATGAAGCAAGATAACTCTGTGGATGTGTATCTTTGTGGCAACACAATAAAATTGTGTTCAACGGTGGAAGAAGTTGTAGACTACATCACCACGGTCAGTGTTCATTTTAATAATTTATATATATATATATACATGAATAGCATTATAATATACTGTATATGTACCTCCCGTATTGCTCAATTTCTATAATTGAATTGTCAAAGTGAAGAATAGGGTCACTTAAGGACGACTTCTATACTATAATTATGGATACAGTGTCCTCAAATGACGCACATCGTCAAAATAATGAACGGATATACATATACTGGTGTTATATTTTATCAATTTATAGAAGAGAAAATAGAATCTATCTTAGGTTTGTGTATATAATAATATATAGATTATAATAAAGCAAAACAAAAACATTTTTAAATAACATTAAATTCTATTGAGAAACTCAACAAGCACACCTTAAAACAAACAAAAGCCTAAGAAGCTTAAATAAGCTCACTTTTGCATTTTGGAAAACAGTTTCTCTTAGCCCAATAGTATAACCACACCAATCTAATTACATTATTTCAAATACAATACAGAATTTAACTAATTTAAACGAAAACATAGTTTGTAGAAGTCCAAATATGAAATTCTGTGTTTTTAAGAGGGAAAAATCGGGGCATTTCGTGATTTCTAGATTGGAACATAAGGTGAGCAGCGTAGAACTCAATACTTTTGGAATATTTTTACAGTTTATACCTTTAAAGATTATATATATATAAATACTGCTTTCTAAATAATGAGAACACCAAAATAATAAGATCACTTTTTATAAATAAAGTTGATAGCATATAGAATATGATATGCATTAAATAATTATATATTCAGAACAGCAAACGTGGACAATGCAAAAATCACTTTACTTCGGTCACCTACTCTATAAAATGTTAAAACAATTTCGAGGGTTTTGGGAGGTTTGGTCTGGTTTTGGTCTGAACCGATTCCGAATTTTCTAATACTATTGATTTTTTAATTTGCCAAAACACAGATGTACACACAACACATGAAACTAAACTTACAAACATATTTCCTTATCACCATAGAATATTTTATTATTTTAAATATCGCATATTATGTTGACGCATTCTCACAATAACCTACTGTAAGTCAGACGTATGAACAAGAAAACAAAAACACCCATCAGAGCCAAACAAAACGACACAACAACCATCCCTTTCGAGAGAAAGAGAGAGAGTCAGACAGACACTGAGGATGGGTCTCAACAGGAACATTCATGGATGTCAAGCCACAGTTCTTCATCATGCATCGCCACAACACGGCACAGCTCCCTCCCCACCTCAATAGAAAGGAATCAGTATGCCAACAATCACCAGAGATCCAGAACCGCAACGCGATGTCAGACAGACACAACAGAGTCCCCACTATAGAGACGATGGCCAACAATAATAATCTGGCGGTAACCAGGCAAGGCTGACTGGGATTATCTAACAGCTCGTAATAAATCATGACGAGCAATCGATTGTGTGTAATGCGGGCAACAATAATATCTGTCTCCATTCCCTGCCCGAGTAGGGAATTTGTTTTGTTCCGGGTTTGTAATGGGAGTGTAGACAGTGTGTCTAGCGCGGCGCAAAGTGAAACATGGGCAGGGGAACAGCGCTCAGACGAGAGAGAGAGAGAGAGAGAGAGAAGGAAGGGAAGATCGCGTGGATATAATATCCCATAGTAAAGACTCTAGAAGGGCGATTATAGAAGACCCAGTATAGTTCGACTGTTGACAACAATGTCTCTCGGAAGATGAGAGAGAGGGGGAAATAATTGGTTTTGGCTGATTAAGCAGAAACAATCAGACAACGTGATGGATGAAATAAGCGGTGGTTCTGTATAGTAGACAGTATCCAGTGAATTTACATCCAGGGTAGTTAATTGAATGTCAGTTGAAGTGAATGGTGCATTTTTTGAGGTAATGCTGCTTTTCTTTTTTTTGAATAAAAAAATAGAAAAAAATTGACTGCTATTAGTACAAGTCAGTATATTGTGACAGATTTTTTTGTTGTTGCAATTATTGTTAATTTTGTCGCTTGGCAATATCAACGATATGTTTGCAATTATTAAATGTCAAGCCATTTTCAACTATCGCTATATATTAACGGAATACGAATTTGTGTTATCGAAACAGGCAAGAGATTGTTTCGAAACCACTTCTTCCCGAGTAAAAAGTATGCCCATACCAAAAAATGACTTCTGCGGTGAGAATATGCTTGAATTAACTTTTAGTTTTAAAAAGTTTAAAAAATAATTTCAAAACATTAGCGCCAACATGTAAACAATTACACATCTTTTAAAGTACACATGTAGTATGTAGCATGTAGTACAGATCCGATTGCGTCATTAATTAAAAAACAAGCGCCACTCTAATTCTTGGTAAATAATTTATTGATTGGTCACTACATATTTTAATCTAGAATTCCACTATAAAATTTAGAGTATTGATCTGTTGTCTAATAGAATCGAGCAATCTATAAAAAAATGTGACAATTTAATGAGATACTTTTTCATAAATCAGTCAATTACATCACAGTACTATATATTGACAACAGAAGCCTATAATATTATATAGGATAACGAATACATCAGCTTGCAGAAAAACTTTAAATATTTACGATATCGTTCGAAATTGATTCACGTCATTTATAGAATCAGCAGCACACAATTATTGAGATATATATCAATTTCACATTCATTAAAAGGTAATCTAATCATATATTTGACATCAAATCAGGACAATCGTTGACGACTGAGAAGTCTGCCACTGGTATTTCGTTGATTTTCTCAGTTGAACCCGTCCAATTATACAGGGTTGTTCATAATTACCTAGTAAACTTACCTATTAAAACAATAAAATACAAATAAAAACAGAAATTAAAGATAGTATAAACTTTATTAACTTCAAAACATAGTATTAACTTTATTTACTTCAAAAAATAGTAGTAAAACAATAAATAACTCAGTAATGTGTTCATGTAAGGTGTTCGAAGTGTCCTCCTTCAGCTTCTATACATTTCTGAAGTCGCGATATCACAGCATCACAAGATTTTCTTACCATTTCCACAGGAATTGATTGAAATTCATTGGTAATACGCTCTTTTAATTCTCTGATACTGCCAGGTTTTGTCCGATATACCTGGTCTCTCAGGTACCCCCAAACAAAA
>JAUZND010089229.1:0-15316 GCA_034780555.1 Coelogynopora nodosa
AAGTTTGTCTCATTTATATACTGGCAATCCATAAGCTGCTTATTACCATCAAAATGTATAGCTGATTTACATATTTTTAAATAAACTAAATGGACATAAAAATTTACCGAAAACATCCGAAGTATAGATTTCTCCTTTCAAATGTCTAGTACTGTAGTTACTGTATTGTACAAAAAATATTGTTAAAAAGTTTTACCACGGAAGAAGAAAAAAATACATCGTCACATGGAAGTGATATGGGAAACTACACATTAGATTGGCGATTAGCGGGGACATGCTGTGTAAATACGAGAAAACTGTTTCCTGCGTCATATATGGGGAAGCCTGAGGGATCTGAAAGTAAAATAAAGCTTTCAATTAATCCTCACAACGACATAATTTGCTTTTATTCTTAGTCCACTTTTATGTAATTCTAGAAGTACTTATTTCGGTTTTTGAACTCAGAAATAAAGAAACATTAAACTAACCCGTCAAATTTATGGTTAATAAGGCGAAATACGTTAATAAAAATTGTAAAAAATTACTTTAAAAAAAGACTTTAGTTATAACTAAATTTCAATTTTTACGTGATTATTTAGACCACAAATAATCTAAGGGTTAGGCATTTAACAGACACAAAAACACACTCTTCAAGAAAAACCACTAGACTCGTTGGAGGAGGGTTGTGACTTAAATCCGGAGGACAAATCAGAAAAACAAATTGACTTATTTTTCAAAGTCGTCAATACAAAAGCACGTAAGTTAAACAAAATAGATTTTAAAAGAATCAAATTAATTAATAAAAAGAGATATAAGGAATTTTAGAATGTCGATAAAAACGGTTAAAATACGTATACATTTAAATAAATTCTGAAATATACAAATAAAAGAATTATAACTAATTTTAAGTAATTATTACATTCTCTAAATTGAAATTGTTTGTTTATCTTTGTTACTAGTTCTACGTAATGCCGACCTTGAAAACTAGTTATTTATTCCTCCGGATTTTCCTCCGCATTTAAGTGACAACCTTGGAGGAGTTCCGATGGATCCCTAACTTATCGATCAACATAAAAAAACATGTGTTTCAAACATAAATTGTCTATAATAATTAGCGATTTTCAGCGAATAAGTAGTTAACCAAAAAGTGTGTAAAAATACACTGGCTATATATTTGTATATATACATGTATACTATATAGATTTTCTTAAAGAAAAATTGTCCAGTGGCGTAATTGTAGCTATATCTAAATTTATTGAGGGTATTATATCAAATTGTAACATTGGTTTAGAAAAAAAATTGTTTAATTTTGATAAAATTATATATTAAAAGATATAAATGTTAAAAAGGTATATTTTTTACTAAAGAAAAAATATAATTATATTTCCAACCGTACGAAATTGGGTACAGAAAATTTAAATAATATACAAGAAAATACATAACATATAAGAAAATACAATAAATTTCAAACGTATGAAAATATATCTATGACAAGGTTTAACCGACGTTATGAAATATAAATAGGTGTCTCCTAATATTATACACAACCACCAGATATCATTAACAGAATACATTATTTTAAAAATACAAAAAAGTAGACACGACCTTTTCTATTTTAATTTTACTAACTGAAAGTTTGTTATATCTCTCTTAGCTGCTAGACCTTTCAGTACATATCGACGCCACCGTAATTAATGTGCAAATCAAAATTCCGCACACTGAATCCCAACGTTGGGGAGGCATTCCAATAATGGGAAGGGAAGCTATTTTAATAAAAATAATCAATCTTTTTGTAAATTTTTAAAAATATCAACAACTTTTACACAAATGCATTTGTGAAAATTTCCAATTATGAGTATAAAGATTACCACTAAAAATAAAGCCATGCTTCCCTGTTATATCGAATTCCATTATTAAACAAATTGAACATTAGTTTACTACTTAATAAGTGATACACAAAGATAATATTAAACAGAAAGATTAGTAAATAATATTCATCAAACACTCACCTTCAGTTTCTTCTTGAGAAATAGTAACATGATGAACACCACCTTGAGGAAGTGGAACAAGCTCAACTGAAAGGAAAACAATTACGCTTCTATTAGTGAAATATTTCAATTATAAAGTTGGCAGAAGGATAAATGTTTACATTTTGACTAAGTTTTCAATACATAAGACGTTTTTGATCATCTTGAAATAATGTTTTAGAAATAGATTTGGATATATAATTAGATTAAAATTATATTTTTATGTTATTTGAAAATATACTAAACAATTGAAATGATGAGCTGATTTTTTGCAATTATTCTTAATTATGTAAACATAAATATAGTTGAAAATATTTCAAAAATTATATCAGGGAATAAAAATTAATTTCTGTTTTTACTTAGAATGTGTATTTTTAGACAACCATATCATATCTCGTAAATGTATTATGATATAAAAACTGTTTTTAAACTAATCTTAAACATTGTGCAAAAAGAATGTAACTATAATTATGTAATTCTGCCATTTTATTATGACAAAAAGACCATTAAAAAAAGATTACCTACCAAATAACACCATTCAAAAAATTATAAAAAAATTTACACTGAGCATTTCTGAACATTTCAGTTAATTGAATTTACCTTTTAAGTGAGATTTTTTCCATTAACTGTTCTTAAAATTTGTATACGGTTGATCTAATTATTGAGTAAAGATTTCCACTAAACATATTGCCAAGCTACTCTTTAATATCGACTTCAATTGTTAAACAAATTGAACATTGGTTTACTTCTTAATATGTAATACACAAAGATAATATTAAACAGAAAGATTAGTAAAAAATATTAAACAAACACACACCTTCAGTTTCTTCTTGAGAAATAGTAACATGAGGAACATCACCTTGACGAAGTTGAACATGTCCTCCTGAAAAGAAAACAAGTATGCTTATATCAGTTAAATTGATTGGAACCATCAATCAGGCAAAATCAGCTCACCAGATACTCACCCGTTAACTGTTCCAACATTGGTATACTGTAAATCTAATTATTGAGTAAAGATTGGTCCTAAACATATTGCCAAGTTACTCTTTGATATCACATTCAATTGTTAAACAAATTGAACATTAGTTTACTTCTTAATATGTGATACACAAAGATAATATTAAACAGAAAGATTAGTAAAAAACAATGTATTCATGAAACACTCACCTGCAGTTTCTTCTTGGGGAAGTTGAACATGCTCAACTGAAAAAAAAACAATTATGCTTATATTAGTGAAATATTTCAAATATACAATTTGGGAGAAGGATAAATGCTTACATTTTTAATAAGTTTTTAATATATTAGATTTAGATTTGTATTAAGTTGTCAGAAGGATAAATATACTTACATTTCGTTAAGTACCTTTTTAATTAGTTTTCAATACATTAGGAATTTTAAACCTAGATTTTTATTTTTAATAACTGATATATAATGTAATTTTAAAATATCCTAAACCAGGGAGCTGCTGGGTTGATATATTTGAATTATTCTTAATTTTTAACCATAATTATAATATAAAAATAGAAGTTAAAAACACGGTTTAAATTATATGGGGGAATAATACTTACTTCCAGTTTTTGTGCACAATATGGACTTTTAGACAACCATATATCATAAAAATATATATAAAGTGATCTCAAACAATTTTATTAAGGGAATACCAGTTTTTTAAATAATGGCTCTCAAATTTGGTAGATATACTATACAGTAAAAAATAGTAATTACCATAAATAAATATGGGGCGGCGCGGGATTCCTCTCTAGAATTCTTAGGCATAAATAGAATTAACTAACCTTTTCTAAATATCTTATCCAGCCAAGCAATGCATCTTAGGAACATTTTCTTCCTCCATGCGTAATAACTGATCCCGAAGAATAATAATGCAACCGCTAATACAACACCACTAACGATTACAATTGTGATAGCTGGAGACGTTGGCATTGGTGGCGGGTGCTCGGATACAGGGGCTTGAAAGAGACAGGCCAGACATTTCACAATATTAACGCTATTACAGGCGGATATATATGTCTATAAAATAACTATTAAACAGAGCGGAGCAATTTTACATATTATTTTCGAAATACAGCTCACTTGTTTTTAATCATTAGTACAACAAATGAATTTTAAATGTTAATTAAAATTATTTAATGTAAAATAAATATTAAAATACTGATCGAGTATGTGATTGATACCACATATAATATTTAACATCACAAAGCGAAGTGAATGAGGCGGCGGAAAAATATCGCGTGAATGAGTGACGTAATTGGTAGTGAGTGACGTAATTGGTGATGTAATTGGTGACGTAATGAGTGACGTAATTTGTACTTTATTAAAATAAAAACCGATTATTGTCTCTTTTATTAGCATCTGATAAGCATCACACTAAAATGCTGCCAATTAAAGCTATTTCTAATCAAAACTATCTTGAGAATTAATCATTTAGGAAGATATTATTCATAGGTACATATACTCGTAGATCATAAAAAGAATATTTTATAGTGAAACGACAAATTTTTGAGTAATATTATATATAATACATTAGCTGTAATATTGCAGGCAAGTGAAAACAAGGGAATCATTTTTTAAATAAAACTTTAATGACAGTTGTGTTAGTGTCGACATTCACTTCCAATGTTTTATCCGTTAGTCTGTCAGTCATAAGTCAGTCTGCTCAGGAAATCTTTAAAACTGTATGTATGTGATTCAAATCAATTTGAACTTATTCTGGGAAATAAGGAATGTAAAGCATTTCTTAAACTGTAACAATTGCTTGTTTAGAAGTTTTAATTCCATTCTTCTAAAGACATTTTATTGGTCATTAGTTTCATCTCGGATTCATCTATTTCTGACAAGGTTATGAAGAACACTCTTTTTCCAGACTTTGATACTTCTTCGCAAACTGGCATTTTAACTTAGCATAAGACAAGCAGCATGCATATGTTATTACTGATAACATTTATATCTTCATAATATTATTTACTATGAAGAATTAACTTTACTTTAGAAATATCTATAGTATGATGAACAAAATTAAAAATAATAATTGTACCATATAAATCAGTGTATAGATTTACCTGCACAATTAAAATTTAGAAAATTTACATAAATGCACATATTGCTTATTTTAAGTGTAAAGTTTTGAAATTTTTATATGTTATTTAATTATATAACAATATAAAATATCAATAAAAGTAAATGTTCAAATCCGGGAGCAGAACCATGTTTCACCAAACACTATTCCTTCAAACAGTTTGCAGTATAGGGGATAAAAGTACCATTCCAAAAATATTGTGTACTTACTAATAAATACTTCTAAAATATTTAAATATTTCAAACTAAGCTGCAAGGGATTCACAATATTTTAAGTATGTGTAATATACCTTTTGAAGGAAGGCAGCACCCATTGAGTTGAGCAGCATCGCAGAAGATCTTTTTAAATGGGTTCATACATATTACCCGACAGGTCATAATTTCTCCAGTAAATTTGTCTTGCACTTGTACCTGACTAAAAATATTATAAAATACAAATATATGTATATATAATGTACTGTGGAGTTATTTAAAAATATATATTATTCAGCTGTATCAAATTTTGATTATAACAATTAGACAATAAGGAATTTAATTATTAGAAAATGCCATGTGATAATTATTTCTTTTATTTTAAATATACTTTGCTGCTATCAAATATAAACTTAATAGCTAGTAACACTTAAGCTAATTAGGATATCTCATTCCCATTTGACAAACCTCAGACCCAGACTGATATAATCAACACCCACAGCACATGCAAACCAACACTCAGCCATTCCCACTGATTTTGTTTAAAAATTTGGTATTCTCACTAAAGGATAAATATATATGACATCATACATCTAAATTTAAATCACATACATAAACTGATAAATTCTGACCCAAAGATAAATTATTTTTTGATTAAAATTTTTAGTTTTGATTAAATTTGGTAAACAGCTAAATAATAGACCGGAGGATTTTTGTGTGTACATATTCAAAATTTTATTAATGTAACTTATTTTTATACTATAATTATTGTGTATGTACTTGATTAATTTACATACCAACTTATATCTAACTAAGATCAGTAGTTTGGCTAGCACTTTTTTGATAATCACAATGAATTAAATAGTTATTAATTATGTTATGTAAAAAATATTATTTTCTTTTGTTTTTAAATATATTTTTTGAATGCACAAGTAGTAAGTAAACAGGTAATATTATTTAAAAAATTCTAGCTGTCAGAACAATATATTTAAAGCTAATTTTTAAAATGTATTTTTATATATTAATTTAAATGATGTGACAATAATACATAAACTAAATTTTAAAAATATATGTGATAAAACATCAAGTTATTAATAATGTGACTGGTTGAGCACTAAATAACATTTTAAAGTCCACAGCTGGTCTCACCAGTTGGGGACCTAATCATAAGATACCGAAATTTCATGTCCCCAAATGTTGGTCAAATTGGAGACCAGTAATTGCATTAATTCATAGGTTCCAACTGGTCAGTCTAGCCCTGAACTTTGATAGGTCTATAACTGGTTACTGATAGTTAAGTATGACTTAAAACTGGGCTTGTAATAACATTATATCCAATATTTTAACATTGATACTTAACATAAAATATTTTAAAATTACTCAACCTACCAGTTCACTGAGAATTTGCTCAAATGATCATGTTGACAGTCAACTACAACTCTGCCCTATTAAATAAAACTAGGAGTTAGGAGAGTCTTATATCTGGGAGTAAATTTTGTTCTGTACAATAAAATTGGGGCTAGAAAGATAGTTAGGAGATCCAGGAAATATTGTGGTCACATCTCATTAAGTCATAAAGTGCTCACATATATGCACATATATTGTGTATGTTAAATAATTTAAAAGATTTATAATATCTTTATTGTTGTATCTTTATAATTGTATCATTAATAATTATAAAATAGTTTTAAATATGTATTTACTTAAATAATTTTTAATAAAAAGGAGAATTATATCAATTATATATTTAAACTCTATATAGTTGATCTATTTTTTCATGTCAGTAGATCAATATATATTTTAAATATTTATTTTATAACTTTCAAGTAATTTATATAATTTCTATTTTCACTAATAGTTTTAACTTACTAAATTATTCTATTCAATTAAATTAGTGGTACTATATATCATATCAGTAGATTAATTTCTCTATAAAATTATCTTCTGTAAGATATATATCATGTGACTGGATATTATTTATATAATTGAGTAGCTTACTAGGTGAAGTGCTCGTACTGGTGGGTGGGCAGTGCTTCCGTAATACATAATACTCTTGACAGACAAATGCAAAAGTTTGAAATAAATAAATATACTGCCATTCAAAGCATGTAATTAAAATATTTTGTATCTGTCAGGTAATTGGAGTGTTGCCCCCTCAATTAAAAATTGCAGTCCCAGTGCTGAGGTGGTTTACTGGAAAATAGTTAACATTGGCCTTGCTGTAATCACAACCAATATTATGAGTTTATAATATTGTTAAATAAGTATAAGCATGATAAAGTATACTAGTGTAAGTTACATGTTAGAGGGAGCTCAGTATTTAAAACTAAATTGTTTTTCAAACTTATATTTAAAATTACCTTATTAATATTATGTAATATTATACCATTACTATTAGTAAGCAGATGTGTAGATTATAAGTAATCCAATGTATTATACATATATAATGAAAATAGCTTTAAAGGCTATTGTTTATTAGTATAATAATGATTAGTGTACAATACCATTGGAATTCTATTATTATAAATATTCAAATTTAAGTTGAACACACAGAAATGTTAAGAATGTATAATTGTTAATGTTATATATGTTATACACCTACCATCCATTTAAATTATTCTGAATAGGTATAGATGCTGACGACATAACAACCATCATCAATAGCAGAAACATAATTTTATGTGGATCTTTTATATCTGCATTATTTAGACATGACATATTTGGTATATTTGCTCGGAACGCCACAATTAAATTGAGTAATTTCATAAATGCTGCTATTTATTAAAGTTGATAACATTGCTAAGTAGTAGAATATTTAAACAATAATAATTTAATCTTTAAACTTTTGCAGTCCTGCGTGGTAGTGGAAACTCCTCGATTACATTTCTACCAACTGTTAAAGAACGACACAGCCGATCGTACTAAAACTGGAGCCAGTGAACAAAATTGTATTGCAGTCATTATAAAAAATGTTACGACACCCTGTAGGTAACGTACCGGCCATTGAAAATGTCAAAATTTTTAATTATAAAATTTAAATTCAAATGGTTTAGGAATTAGGTTTTTATTGTTTTTCTGTTTATTATCCAGTTGATTTTTAGATTATTATTATAAAATATATTCTAACTATATTTAGTTAAAAACATATTTCAAGTATTGTATTTTGTGGGTCTAGAGGGATCTGGTTCAACAGCCAATGGAAATCCATAATTCGAAATTTTACAAAAAATAAATCTGCTCCAAAAAATCAAATGTCATTTAGGAAAAATAGTTATTACCATTTTTTAATAAACACAAAACATTTGTTTCTTTGAAAAAATCTAGAAAACAAATTATGGCATTTTAAATGTTGTTATCGGACCAGTACCAACCGTGTAAGTTATATTTCAGTTTGTGCTTTTTTTATTTAACCTTGTATGACGCCATCACAAAAAATATATTAAAAAAAATAATTCACCATATATAGGCTACATCGAAATTAATGCGCGTTTGTGACGTAACAAATCTTTATTATGAAAACAAGACATAATAAATTAGATAATACACAGAATAAAAGACTGTTATAATAAACAAAGTCAAATGTCAAAGTAAACATTGTAAGTGTACATAGGATACCTTGTGCGTCAATGATTTTTTGCATTTTATCCAAGTCCGTCTGAAATGCTGTCTCCATTCGATGAGCGGTCAATGTAGGCAAAGAATTTTCTAGAAACTGCTGAATTTCTTCACGTGACTCAAAATGTGTTCTAAGCGCTTCCACTGTTGAAGATAAATATAAGTCGTAGAGGTTGACATCTGGCGAATATTGAGGCAGATACAAGTCTGATGTTTTGATCATGAATCAAGGCTGTAGTAGCATGGCAGGCATGGGGCCGGGCGTTGTCGTGTTGCAACCTCATGTTTTCCAGTGAAATCGGATTTTGATGCCTACGATGGAATTCTAACAAATCTCTCAGAAACTGGATATATTTCTTTGCTTCTTTCTATAAACGTGTGAAGCACCCACTTTGTTTTAAACCAAATGATCCAGGTCATCATTGAGTATTCACTGTACCATAGATGTAGATATGTTCAACATTTCGGCAATTCTCTTCTGTGTTATGCAGGGATCTTTAATTATTAATTGGTTTACAGCATTACTATTGTCCAGATGCACTTTCCTTTTGTGTTTCCCTTGACCTTCTAATCAGAGAAAAACTTTGTCTGACACCTTCTCTAAATTCTTTACAAAGATGTTTAATATGCGGGATAATGAAGCTATCGGCAGGCCATTTTGTATTCACAACATAATACATTTCAGTAGCAATATTCTTCCCGTTTCTTCTCAAGGATTCTATCAAAAAATAGATTCTATCTGTTGTGTATTGCATGATTCAATCAAAACAAGATTTTATCTGTTTGAAATTATCTCTTTGAAATTTAAATTTGAAATGGCTACATTTACTGCTCAGCGAATGGAGACAGCACTTCAAACGAACTTAGGTAAATGCAAAAAATCATTGACACACAAGGTATCCTGTACGTTGACAATGTTTACTTGTGACAGTCTGTTATTCTGTGTATTATCTCATTTATTATGTCTAGTTTTCATAAAAAGAAAAAGATTTGATATGTCACAAATTCGCATTAATTTCGATACCCCCAAGGACCACTTATTATAGAAAATCACATGGACGGCGAATGGTTAATTACTTGACATGTGTTACTTGTATTTAATAAAATATTAATTCTGATAATTCGGTTGAATAGTAAATATAAAGATGTATTATATTATAATTATAATTTCTGATCAGATCAATTATACAATGTTCTAATACAGGATGTATAGTCGTTAAATTTGGTTTCTGGATTGAGTGGCAATATTCTATACAATATAATTGAAGGCATTATTTTTAATGAAATAATAATTATAATAATTTTTTTAAATAAAATAACACCATTCTAAATAGTAATTATTGGAAAGGCGTGCTGGAAACTCTTATATATATGCATCCTTCCCAAACGAATCATACTCGTTAACCTTCCGTATGAGTATTACAACATAACACAACATTATTTTAAGTTTTAATACATGTCTATCTCTCTATCAATATATCAACATGTCTATCTCTCAAAAAACTCAGAGGATAATATCTTTAATATGAGCAATACCTTTCTGATTTACTTTCAAATTTTTTTGTAACAGTCGTAATTTAGGTTTTCAAGGTTCACTAAACGAATGTTTTGCCGCATTTTATATTCAAAAAATTATTAAAGCATGAAATATATTTGTATACTTAAATTCCTAAGCCCCCTATATACTGGCCCATTGTGGGATAAATAATCATGATACTTATAACCAAATTTGTAATTAATTTGTGTAACCTTGGTAACCACATATATATAATCTGACTGTAGGTTATATTTAAACATGCGGCACTTGACAAATACTTATATATGTATATATCGTTTCAAGCAATGAAACATTATATTCGCAGGCATCCTGGGTGACATCATGCGTCCGCCACTCTTATTTTATTCGATGCATCCGACGGTTTCTTTTCTAGAGGATTAAATGTAATTGCATCAGATTTTCCTTAGACTATTTTTTCATCGGATTTCCCATCGGACATGCTTGATAATACAATAGATGGTGACACATAATGTATAAACAGCAGTAACACGTTAGCATACTCGTCTATATCAAGTGCATACGCGCCTTCTTTGGCCGATATTCAATACTTTATTTATAGCCATTGTTAGGTAATTAAGTAGGTTATTATTTATATTATTTATACTTTCTATTATATCTCTATGTTTATATAGCTACAACGTATTGCTTGTTTCCCAATTCTACTGTTTTTCCTTTGCGTGAATAATGTCTTGTTGTTTTTCTCTGTTTTGTTTTGTGACGTTGAACATGTGACGTTGAAAATTGATTTTTTTAATTTAATACCCGGGTTTAAAGGGTTAATTTAAAAATTTCCATTTTGCAATATCGATTATGATGGAATATTTTATTAGTATCTTATTAGATATTTATTAATATCATATCCGACCATACATACATGTTCATCAATATTCTTAGACAAAACACCTATTGTTATTCACGTGTTTTTATTATAATGTAGGCCTACTATTGTTGTATACCGATACTGTTGTATACTTGTTTTAATATATTTTATTATTATAATGAAACAGTCACGGAATTTTTCAAACTGGAGTTTATTTTGTTCCTATTAGATTCCTGAGCACGTGTATATATACATAATAATTATGCTTTTGTTGTATATGAATAGTGTATACTTCATGTATATGTTATTTTTGCTATAAAATATGTATAATATTACTATTAATTAATTAATATAAATTTAATTGTTTATTTAATTTTAGTTTTCGTTTTAATCCGACGTTAAATACGATGTTATTTAAAATGTCACCCGACGGAATATCCGTCAGAGATTTTCCGAAACCAACCTCAAAGTCTCTCCAGAAGTTCCTGGGCATGCTCAATTTCTGCCACCGCTTCCTTCCCCACGAAACCGAAACGCGTGTGCCTCTCCACAGCGCCCTCAAGGGAAAGATCAAGAATCAAGCTGCAGTGACATGGGTACCAAAAATGTACACCGCGTTTCTCGTCGCTAAGAACTGATGTACCAACATTATGCAGAAGATGCAGACGTCCATCGCTTCCGGTCACAGATACGTCGGCACTGATTCTGGCACGTGCCTTCATGACCAATTGAGTGTCGCATTTCGGAACACCTATTGACGTCTCTTCAGACAGAGTAGCCCAATGAACCTCCGCCTTGTGGGACCAGCTATCAATCATGCTTGGGGCAAACCTGCAACATACTTATACCACTTTCCATCCTCAAGCCAACGGCATGGTCGAGCGTCTATTTCGAGATTTGAAAGCGTCCCTCAAAGCACGGCTTACCGGTCCAAACTGGGTGATTCCACGAAAAGGTTAACCACTGTGTGAAAAATGAAAGAACGTAATTTAATTATAACATTGTTTTTTTTATAAGCCAAGACACTAAATTTGATTATTTTCTATAAAAAATTGAATTAAAAGGTATTTTTAGTAAAAATATTTTATAATATAATAGGTATAATTTGTTATTTAAAATATGTACTATTATAGATATTCATATAGGGCCTATATTGTATTTTAACTTATAAAACGGATTACTTGTAGAGATATTTGATACATTTATGCCAAATTAATTTGGCTAATAACCTTACTTAAACAGATAGTGAACTTGTCTTAATTTACGTAATTTATTCAACAAGTAGATTTTTTGTGAACTTCTAACCACCCACATTTTTGTATTACAACCGTTACTGAAAAACGACGAAAAGATTTTTTCACAAAAGAAAATTCTTAAAATAAAACCTAACACCAATTAACTTCTAACAAAATGTGTTAACTGCCAAATAACTTCGTTGAATATATATTTTGTAGCATTGTCGAGAACTACATCATAGCTCAATTTTGGTTACGACCGTTACCAAATTTTACGAGTTTAATTAAACACTCAAGATAGGCGTTCGCGTAGCGTCTGTTATCTATTTATATCTAACTAGCTAACAGTATATTATAGAATGAGCAATTATTTATTTCCACCCAATTGATCGATTTAGTACTGATTAATTGAACATCATAGTTAAATTTTGGTTACGACCATTACCAAATTTTACGACCGTCCGCCATCTTCATCATTTAACTTCCGTGTTTCCAATGAGGCTGGGAAAATTGAAGGCGACGAGTTGTTGACGGAAATCGGGACTACTCGAGGAGACGAAACTGCAGCTGTTATGTATCCATTCGGCACTAGGGTCAAGGTTGTGTATAATGAGAGAACCTTCGTCGGTTATGTAACTGAGGTGGAAGGCCCAGACATCCAAGTAAAATGTATGCAGCAGGTAATAGATCAATACAAATGACTGAACGTAGACGACGTCACTTACTATTTTAAGCGAGACATTGTGGCAATCATTAAAACTTCAGTTAAAAGAAAACAGGGATTGTTCAATTTTGTTAAATAATTTGGATATATATATATATTCAATGGCAAATATATGTACTGTTATGACTTATATCCTATGTGGTGTTTACAGTTTCTACTTCTATAGTAGTAATTTTTGTATTATCGTATTTAAATATTATTAATTGAAGTATAAAGTGAAAGGGTTACGACCGTTACTTTTTTGGTGTTACGACTCCCATATACCAGACTCGCTCGACAACGCCAACTTCGTTTTTATCAGCCATGATGGACACAGAGGGCTGCTCCAATTAACGAGTCAACCAGGGTCCATTTCACGTGATCGAGAAGCGACCAAAGTTTGAATTGAAAGACTTTCATACTGGACGTTAGAGGTATAAAATAGAGGTCATAACAATTGACAGACTCAAGAGGGCTCACGAGGATTCTGGGGTGCCGTTGATAATTTTGGGTATTGTCAAAAGTTATCAAGTCCTGACAACGCCATAATGTTTTAGTTTAAGCGATTTTGATTGGTTAATATTGCATCGTGAATTGCGTCAGATAGCCATGATACGACGCATAATCGAATGCCTACCGATGGAAGTATTTGCATTGGACAATAGACTACATTTTTTATATCTACTGACGATGGAACATTTCCCCCCGATGCAATTCTTTTGTACATTATTGCGGCTGATAAAATGAGAGTGTGAAGATCTGGACGACGACTTAGTAGCCTATATAGATAATCATCAATTAGTCATTCATAATCCTGACTTTAAATTTAAAGTTTTAGTCATCTGGCTAAGTCGCGACTTAATTCAAACAATCAACATTAAAATATTTTGCCTTATATATTTTTCATTTATTGTATATTTAGTCTTATAGTCCCCAATGAAATGAACCAATATAAACCAATGAAATATTGTAGAATAATCTAGTTATTTGATTTTATAAAAAGTTTTATCAACGACTGTCAGTGTAGAATCTCACATTATATTCTAAATATTTTGAAATGGCAGCCTATGTACAAATTATATATAAATATCAATAGAACACGAAAACATTATCAACCGTCAACACTTAGAACGATCAACGAAACACGTTATGGTCGTTTGTAACTAATTATCTATGCTGTTAAATGTGTCATACCCAAAGAATCTAGAATAGAACTTGACCGGGGCGGTCAAAAATGACTTTTATAATTATAAATTATATTTTTTTAATATGTTACAATAGATCTATAGATCTAACATATAAAAAAATATAAAAACATAATTTCAAAAATGAGCGCTGAATTTTGTAAAAAGTATTTAATAACGTATACGCATTGGTAGTTAAGCATAATTATTAGATTTATTTTATGTTAACAAGTTATAAACTGCTAAATATATATACAATGTTTACTTAAAAATAAATTATATTTTGAGTAATTAAAGACAGGACTGATATTAAAAGCTATTGCAATATTCAATACATATATATTGTTGATTACTATACGCATATAGGTATGTGTTATTATTATATACATTTAATGATAGCTTCTTCATTCTTTGAAAAAGCAAGCTTTCTTTCTTTGAGCCAAAATTGACTGGCACTTTAAAGTCACCGCTATGAATATCAACCCTGGAATGTTATAAAAAACAAGTTAATAAAAGCTGATAATATATAATGCTCAACACATGTAAAGACCTAGTGTTTTAAACATGATTTCATTGCCAGTATTGCATTTGACAAATATGCGTCTCGTGTATACTTTAGAAGAGTCATCGATACTATAAACTTTATATATTTCCACCATCAGATATTTTGTTTATTAAAAAATCCATGAAAGTGTAGATTTCTATAGTCAAGGTGACGTTCACTTTTTCATATATTATTCAAAGACTTGAAAGTCAGTAAAGTGGAGCACGTTTATCTAAAATTATTTAAACTCCCTCCCGCCCCCCGGAGTGCTAAATTATGAAAATCGTAACAAATTTGCGTTGTTTCCAGATTAGGAAAGTATGTGATTTAGGAAATACAACGTAATTATAAACATATACATTGCTC
>JAUZND010089240.1:0-12996 GCA_034780555.1 Coelogynopora nodosa
TAAACATGGCTATTATCTTTCCGAAAATAACATTTTCAAGGTCATTGGTGAATTCTATGACGTCATAATCAAAAATGAGAATTAATCGTATTATATCTCATCAGAAACGTTAAAAGTATAAAGATTTAAGAACAACACCTTTTTATATGAATGATTATAATGGAAAAATGTCAAAAATTATTATAATAATGCTGTTTAAAATTATACATGCAATTAGTAAATTTACGTGATGACACATTGCAGTGTGATGAGATCCTTCAAATAGTGATGAATAATTTACCTTATGTACAAACATATTATAAAAGTTAAGTAAACATACAGATACATTAAACAAAAAAATAAGGAAGCACGAAAATATATCAGTTCTTGTACCATATTATAATCACACATGACGGGAATTATATCGTATCACAAAGTCCAATAAATGCTTTCTGTAATTTGAATGCGTTGGATTCAATTTTCCCATTGTCCTTAACATGTTTCCAAAATCGTAATGTACTGCCTCCGAGGCCTGTTCACTGAAAGGACCAAGGCTGGAATTTTTCGATTTGCAAAATTGAATGAGGTGCACAAATACTATGTGCGCGGCAGTGCCGACATTTGATCCAGTAGCCAAATAAGCTTCTTTGAACAGCTGTACAGTTTGAATAAAATTGGGATTCAAAACATAGCCAAAACATTCATGAACAAGAATGTTAAATTGAGAAAAAGCAACAACAAATTTACCAACTTCCTCATCTTTTCGTAATTTGTGAGCAACGTTTTCAAGTACTTTAGTATTACTAAGCAATTTCATACACATATTGCCGGTGAATTCACCGCCATGGAGCTTTGGCTGCACTAATCCAATCTTATCAAGCCATCCTTCAGCAGAAGCACTGCTTGCACATTTTAGTTGATGAAAGAGCTTATTCGTTACGCGGAGAATTAGATGGAGTTCAGGAAGAGGTACAAGGTGCAAAATAATATCCTTATCATCACCTTCTAGCAGTGGATGACTGATACAGTTTTTGAAGTCCTTTGCAGAAGCATTAGGATTGTATATGCGACGGGACTTCTGGTATTGATCGGCTAATCTTTTAATTGATCCAATTGTGCGCAGAGGATAAGATTTGGATGTGGCGGCATTATTAAAATAATGTTTGGGGCATTCGCAATAAGCACAAGGATATGTGCTGGAGTGCTGCTGTATCCCACATAAAATGTTCGCCATTTTAAGATCCACTGCGCAGACATATTTAAAATCCAGTTGATGAATACCCAGTATTTCAAGAATATTTCTGACGTTTGCATTGGTTTCTTTTATATTTTCTGCCACAGCGATGACTATTAACTTTTTTACACTTGTGTCGCTTGTGGCTCTTTCAATAAGCTTTTTTGGTAGTGCAACATTTCTGTTTGTCTGATAGATGTTTAGGCAAAATTTGAGCATATTACCTCCGGAATCAATGCCCATTTTAAAACTAGCAAATTCTTTTTGGATGCCACGTTTCAAACAAATAATATTTACTAATTCGCCAATGTCTGTACAATAAATGAGGCATGAGTTTGAAATGGTGTCTCCATCACATGTAGGTGAGCACTCAAAATTGCATTCTGCAACATCAAATAAATCAATCAGCATCCTGTCCCGTTCTTGTAACTTCAGAACGACATTGCTTTCAACGGATTTTCTTCCAAGTATGCTTCGCATAAAAGGAATTACTTTGCGTTTCATTGCAGTGTTCGATGTTGACAAGCTATTTTGAAGAAGAGTAAGATCTTTTGACGTGAATGTTTTGTCTTCACGACTGCTGTTATGTCCAATAGAAACAGTAACTGGATGTGAGCCACCTGAATATAATCTAACAACACTTGAATCAGTACTGCTGGTTGCAACCTCTAACAATTTGCTTGTAACAAATTCTTGTGACTTATCATCAGCAGATTTACAGATGTTAACAAGATTACTTCTTAAAGATGTTCTGTTGCATTTGTGAGGTATACCTTTGCCATAGGGAGATTTACAATCTAAGCAAATTTTTAATGTTTGATGTTGTTTAGGTTTGTTCGAACCATCATTAATAATTGAAGGTGGACGACCACGCTTCCGTTGAGGAATAGATTTCCCTGATTGACTAGCAACTTGGCACATTACACACGAACACACTGGATTAAGATTGTTTCTTGTAGGTATTTGGGGATAAATTGATGAAAAATCAAATGGATCAGGTAATATATCACTTTCTTTTTTGCCACTGCTAATTTCTAGCAGGAGTGATCTACAACGGCTGCATATTCCACAAGGAATCCAGGAATACGTTTCATCGTAATTTTCAATAAAATGTAATTTAATTCTTTCAATTATTATAGGTGAAAGATCGCATTTACTTTTCTCGAAGCAAATAACACAGACTTTTTTCCGATTTTCCTCATGTATACAAGCTTGTTTAGAATGAGCCATATAGTTTTTTCAGATAGAAATATTATTAAAGTTATAATGCAAGATGTTAAAAGAGAATCGTGCGTGCTTGGTATGGTAAGCTTATTGATTAATAAAGCTAAGCAATTGAAATTTAAATTATGAAGATTTCAAAGATATCATATTTATATTACTTAAAATGCTGCTTCGTTTCATAGCTAGATATAATAGATATCACATTATATTTATACTGTCGCACAGTGATGAATGGAAAGGCGATCAATAATCACTAGCGTCTCTCCAATTTGGAGAGTAAATTGATCACTAGCGTCTCTCCAATCGATTGATATCGATCGATGACTTTTCTTCAGTATAGGACTTAAAATGCTTCGTTTCTGTTAAAAGAGAATCGTGCGTGCTTGGTATGGTAAGCTTATTGATTAATAAAGCTAGGCAATTGAAATTTAAATTATGAAGATTTCAAAGATATCATATTTATATGACTGAAAATGCTGCTTCGTTTCATAGATATCACATTATAGGTATTTATAGGGCTTAAAATGCTTCATTTCGGAGATATAATACGAATAATTCTCATTGGTCGGCCATTTTTGATTATGACGTCATATGGGTCAAGAAGCTCAATCAGGATTTTAGGGACATACATTTTTGAAATGCCTATGGGTAGTAGTACTAAAAATTCCAATCCGTTTAGGGCTCGTTTTTTTTGTCCTTAGAATCAGCTAATGGTCGACCGTGTGTCCTATATTAAAATATCCACTGTGCAACAATAAACAATAACGATAAATAAAGACAAGTAATGTTTACTTGTGAGGAATGTAATAACGATGAATTTATTCACGGATTTATTTCATATTAACAATTTCGCGTAATTTTATAGAGTTACTCCATATTTCTAATATGAAGTATACTGTAGTATATATAAAATATATATGAACCATATTTGGTAGGAGAATCAATTTATTACAGGAATTATAAATGTACGTTATTGTACTCTATGGAGGATCTATTGTAACTTTAAAAAATCAATATCGTTTATTCTCCGCCGGAGATTTTTCATTTATTTTTCAAAAGTTGATTAATCAATTCCTTATTTAATTATTAATTAAAATATATTCAGTAGAATAAACGCTCAGATCTACAGATAATATATAGTAGATCTCCATAGAATAGTTCGATAAATAATAATACTTTCATTACATGGCATGGTGCCAGGCTATTTTTGCAAGTTTTAGAGAAAAATGATGTCTGGAAAATTTTAAAAATTGTTACAAATTGTATATTCAAATGGCACATAAGGAATCCTAATATTTATTTGTAGAATATAATTAATAGCTAATTTAGAATGTTTATATTTTTTTATATGTTGCCTATATTTTTTGTTCGAAATGTTGAAAATACCTATTTCATAATCCCTATAATGTATGAAACAATATAGTAATGTTATCTACTTTTTTTTACAATATTTTAATTGATTGTACTAATTGTAAAATTTATAATAATTCGTGAAACTAGTAATAACTTAAAATAAATATAGGAATGAATGGTCATCGCATTCGTAATAAACAATTAAAATAAGTAATAAAGACATTTTAAATATGGTGAACTTGTAAATTCTTTCTCTAATTTTTGTTATTAATTCACTCTATTAGTTTCATTTGTGATTTAATTCGATCGCTGGAAATGTTTTTTCGCTATTTTGTAATTAAAAAAAATTGACAATCTGTCATGTTATTAAATATTAAAAAAATAAATAAAATTTGTTTTATTTAATATGCTGAAAACCATCCATCAGATCGATAATTCGTCAAATTCAATATATCCAAAATATATATACATTATAATTTTTTCCCATTTCACAATTTTTCAGATATAAAGTAGACAAGGTTAATAGGTATTATATTAATTAATAATTGATATATTATAAATAAATATATACATATATACATAATAATAAATTAATAATCATTTAATTTTAATAAGTTATAATCGACAAAAAAACAAATCATATGCTGTAGTTTTTTTAAAGTATTACGTTACATCTTTTTTTTTGCATTTGTTATTATATTGATGTATTGTGCTGCATGACTGATGTTTACAACATAACTGGGAATGCAGGACATCATAAAGAAAATTTATAATTAGGAAAATAGGAGTATAATTTCAGAAGAATGGAAAAAAACTTGAAAAGGCAAGAAAACTATACCTATAAAAATAATTGCATATTAGGAAATAATAAACTGTAACTATTTCTTTGTAATGTATTGTATTATTTGTATACATATTAAATAAGAAATGTCTCACTGCTTTTATACTTCTTTTCAAAATCACAAGCTGTATACTTGCATTGAAACAAAATGCTATCGAGAAGCAGTATTGTGTGGAAAGAATTCGGATTACCCGCTTTGTTCATAGATGCTAAATCGATATGATGACGGTTTTGTGATTTTATCAATGAATAATTTTACAATGATTTTAAAACAGGAATTTTACACAATCTTTGCAATTTTGGTTCTATGCAGAGCCGCTTATGATACATAATTAATTGACTATATTATATATATATATTATAAAATATTAATTTTATATACGCTACAATCTGTAACCCAATATGTAAAATTTTCACTAGATTATTTGAATCATTTTTTCAATTTATTTAGATAATTTATGGGAACTTTAAAATATATTTGCTGTATTAAGCAATAATTATTAATTTGTAAAAGGTAATATTAAGTATATGTTCCTTCACAATGTTTTTCTCTTATCGTTTATTTTTAAGTTGTATCTTTTTTATGTTATTTATATATATATTACTTGATAACAGTATATGTAGTAAATTCGTAAATTGATTTTTATATTTATTTGAATTACTGTTCCTTCCAAGGATGACACAAGAGTTCGCCATAGAAAGCTTTTGATTAACAAAATTATGTCTTTGGTAACAACTGTTTACTTTGTCTTGAAAATGTCGCTTACAACAGGCGGGCCACAACGCAAGAGTTGATGCTGAAGCAAACAGTCTGAAGCTCCGAGAGATTCGCGGTGAAAAGGTTAAAGCGGAAAATAAGTGCGTCATTTTGTCGAGTGAATTAGCGACAATGTCGTCACTTTTCGAGGACGCTCAGCGTAAATACGGCGATGAAAGAGTCAAGAATTATGAAATGCAGTAAGTAATACTAATTAGCGATATAGAAAATTATTGGAAAATTTTAATGCAATTAAATGCTTACATATAAGTTGCAAACGTGACAATTTATATGATCTTTAATTACCTTTAATCTAATGGTTGCAATAAAATATAAAGAGGCTTAATACACTTAAGATCTTTGAATCTAATGGGGATACAATCTACTACAAAAATGGTCTTAATTCATAAGTTATTTAAAATATATTTTGTCGACAATTCACTTCAAATTTTTAGACATTTTTGTTAATCTGTTTTTCATATCTACAGTATATAATGTATTTGAAGTTTACCTGAAACAATCTCATTGCGATTTATTTTATAATTGATGTTTCCTTAATAATTCAGTTCTGTACTCTAAAGAACATATTTATATGATTTTTACTTCTATTAAAAAAGAATTATACTCTAAACATAATATATACATCATTTCTTTTAGTTTTGTAATTTTTGTAGCTTTTAATTTATACAGAAAGTAGTTTATTTATGTTATTATTGATATGGAATTAATTATTGAATTATTATAATACACATATTTTTATATAATATTGATTACTATACGTTTACTACTAACCTTTTACCACCATCCTCACAAATACATAAATTAAGTACGGTTTTAATATTTAAATTTCATGTGTTAATAAAAATATGATGTCTTTTATGAAATGTCGGATAATAAACATCGCATTTATAAACAGTGGATTTTGAAAGTCAATTCAAGTAAATATAATACACCTTGTATGTGTATACTATAAACATATTATTCAACGACATCTGTTATGAATTTGCAAAGTATAGAGAGCTGTTTTGAAACTTTCCATTTAGAAATTATTGTGATATATATATTTTTTTACATGTATATACTAGAATTGTCTCCAATTTACAGAAATGTTAAATTTTTTTATAGGATATTGTTTTTTCAAAGTTATTTATGCTTTAAAAATGTACATGATTTTTGCTCAGGTACTATTTTGACATAGTATGTTGTTGGTTATATGTCATTGGTTTTTAAAAGTTCATGATATAATAATACATTTGTCAAACTGATATTAAAAAATTGCATTAATAAATCTGTTTTGTTTTTTTGAAATATTATTTTGTAAGAAATCGTCTAATTATACGAAAATAATTATTTGTTACTGGGGTTTAAACGTGGTATAAAGATTCTCCATTTTGATTAAAATGTAAATTTATATTTATATATATGTTTATATGTATATATGAAAGAAATTATTTATTCAATATCTTAAGACAATTTTTTATAGGAAATGTATTCTCAATCATACATTTTATTGAAAACTTATTTTAGTCTATTATAAAATAAAATATAACATAACATACTGTTGTTACTAAATGATATATTGGGTGGATTTTTCTTCAAATCACAATAAAATTGTCTACAATTATTATTTTATTGAATTCCTTTTAATAAATTTTATAAGAATATATTGAAAACCGTTATCCGGTAATCACTATACAAGTAACCCAGATTCAGGATATTAATTTGAAATCGGATATTTTCATAGTATTTGCTTTTTTACAAAATTATTCAGCATAAACTATTAATTTATATCTTTGTTTTGTAGAGCTCAAGTGCAGTATTATAAGAAAGATATGGAGGCTATGAGTCACAAGATAATACTCGCCGAAGATATCCAGAAAAAATTTCACACAATGAAAAAACTTGAGAGGTTACTTTACGGTAAAATGTTTAGAAATAATGTTTCGGTAATCTTTTGTTTATTGAAGTGGGTGTGTCTCCTACTCGTTTTGATTTTTTGGCGTCGTGCATTGTTTTATATACATTGTTCAGTGAAATTATTGAAATTATTTCAAATTATGAAATATTATTAAGCAAAACTTTTAATATAATTATTTAAAAAAATTAGATTAATCTCTTTCTTAGTCTGTTACAAGACTCTACAGTGTATCAAAAATAAATTGGTTAAGTTATTTGTAATTTAAATTTTGACTTGTTAGTAAATTTTTTGTTTACTGATAATAAATGAACACTATTAAAGTTAATAATAGCAGTTCTTTTTGTCATTCAATTATGTTTAGTTTTTATTATTTCAATTTTGTGCTATACGACACTTTTTATTTTAGCAGTATTGTTGGTGCAGTAAAGCCAGTGGTTTAAATTAATAATATATTAATAAGAAAAACACAGAATGTCTAACAAGATGGTTCTCTTTTTCCCATTGTGGCAGTGTTAAGCGACTTTCTAATTTTTGTTATTTTCCATTTTTTGGTCTTTTGCGATTTTTTATTGTGTTCATGGCTAATTATATTTTTATAAGCTTTGTAAGATTTAAGGGTTTATACATTGCATAAAAGTGAGAAAGAGAGCTGCAACCTTTGATTTTCGTACAGTATGTATTATGGTTTCATTCTAGCTTACTGATTTGGTATCTTAATGATTCTATAATTTACAAACTGTTTTTGTGTTTTTATAATTCACCTAATTGATTCTCTCTAATCAGTTCATTGTAATAGATTCGCTAATATATGTATTTAATTTACAGGGTTGCCAGTTGACGTCCGGCAAATTTTTGTTTTATATCGTCAATGTTATAAAACTTTAATTGTTTGCAATGTTTTTTATCAAACTACAATTAAAAAGCTTGCAAGTTCATTTTAATACTTTGATCTTCTGAATGAATGTTTCTCATATATTAAAAAAAAAGTTTTTAGGTGTCTTAAATTTTTCTCTCTCTATAAGAATGCCTTGAAAAAGACTAATTTAATATCACTAAAAGCGTAGAAACCCTTGGTTATAGGAAGGTCAAGTGTCTGTTGCAGATTTCAGGATATTTTCGAGCATTTCAGAAATGAGGTATCAGAATGTCTCGGATTTCAGACTTTTTAATTATGAAATATTTAGGTGCGTAAGCATGTGGATAAAAATTGCTCGCCCATGTTACGCGCTCCGCGCAATTACGTATTTATTTTTTCTTATTATATTTTACAGCAAAAGTATACCGATTTGTTGTGATTTACGTTTACTTTTTCCTTGGACCTTTATCTCTCCATAGCCCACAACCCCTCCACCCCAGCCCCACAGATACCCTTATTATCACAAAGTGGCGCTCCATTAACACCAATTATTTGCCCCATAATCTGATTTCGGGAGGTTGAAAGTCTGCTTACAGAATTTTTTTGAATTGGTCTAGAAAACACAATTTATATAATTCGGGAGGTTGAAAGTCTGCTTACAGAATTTTTTCGAATTGGTCTAGAAAACACAATTTATATAATTCAGTTGATATTCCACTTAATACAATTTTCTTTTATCTATTAATTAACACTATTTATATTTGTAGAATTATAATATTATATACATTAGTATTATCATATAATGTAAAAGGCTATTAACTAGAGAAATTAAACTTTATTATAGTAATGAAAAATAAGCAATAAAAATTTATTTGTGATTCTTAAAATGTTCGCCATAGTTTTAACTCATGTTTTTATCCCCCTGGGGTTTTTGTTCATTTTAAGCTGTATCAGCACTGTAGTTGTATTGAGGATTAGGATAAATAATTTTTACAGCAAATTTATTCTTTCTTTCAGTTTCTATTAAAATTTCATTATTTACATATTTAGATTTTGATTATTTTACATAAAACTGAAATAAAACTTTTCTTGTAATACACTGAGAGAAAACCTATTTTTTATATTTCCATCCCAGTTTATTAGTTTAATGTACGAAGCATTTGTATTTGTTTAACACTTACATTTCAACCAGATAGCTTAAAATTATCTTTAATAGCCTATTATGAACACGCAAACTGTCAGTTTTTTCTAAACGACACCACTAACCCCACATTTAGCACTAACAGAAGATTACTTTAATTTCAAACCGATGGCGTGGATATTAACTCAACACTGATATTTCTTTCCTATTATGATATCGTAATCTTCTTGTACCATGTATATATTCAGTTTGTTTAATTGCTGATCTTAGGGGAAATGTTTTTGGAAGCGTGATTTAAAAATAATTTATCTTAAGGGAATTGGGTATAAGACCTATTATTCGGCAATCTGCAGAAAAAATGGATTCATCCTTCGTCTGAATCTTGTCTGATATTAACCGAGTTATGTTCGAGGGTCACGTACGCATAATTAATAATAGAGGGGGATTTTGAGACTGGGATAGACTGGGATAACTATAGCGAGTTTCGGAAGAGCCAGTCAAATTTAAATAAGTATAGGAACATCTTAAACAAATTAATTTTAACTATTTAAAACCTATGATTATTATTTTTCTTTTCTATATATTTATGATATCACTTTGAAATACGTATTTTCAGTTAACATTTATTCAGGCATGATATATTTTTTGATTTTTCACATAATTTGTAAATAGATTATGTTAATAAACAGGTTTTTTCGAAGTTGTCATAAATCATATATCCGCATTGGTAATCATAAAAGTATTTATCGAAATTGTATTAACTCAAAAATATAGTATAATGTAGAAACAATTAGACAGCGATGGTGTTTATCGACGATATTGTAAACATAAGTTGTGGCTAAAAATAGCCTAAGGGATGTATTATCTTTAAGACTGCTTATACCCAGTCATTATCTTTTTTTTTTACTTATCTTAATTGTACTTTAATCATATGTTTTGTAAATAATAGTTTTTTGTTACAAGGTAACTTTTTTTAAAATTCTTAATTTAATTCTCATTTATGAGCATATTTAATGAGTAGTATGGAACCCGTACCGCAAGCGCAGCCAACTATCTTTTGATTGGTCGAGAAAGGTGTACGACCCCCTCAAGTTTCGGTTTCAATGAGTGTTTGTTTTTAGGTTGTTATGGCTCCTTATGTGGCGATTTCAACTAGGTAAAGTCGCCGAGTTAAATTATGGAAATTGATGAGATGTATGCTATTGGTACTAATAGTTAATTATCGATTTTTTCAAACATAGTGCACTGTAGCCATATAATGATCGATTAGGTGGATTTCAACAAGAATTCCGACTACGTGTGTACATAATAAGTTTATTATAAATATTTTATAATAATAAATATTAATATATATTACCATAACACTATATAAAGTTATGATTGTTTATGTAAAATGACAAACATCGATTTTCAAACAACTTTAACATTTCTCTATATCTTTTTGTACTCTTCGTCATGTCAGTATTTTCGATAATGCACTAATCTCTTTATTAATGCTAATGTTGTTTGTATTTATTCGATATCTACAGTTAATTTTATTAGCATCAGTTTTCAAACTCGTATAAACCCTTAGAGTTTCTACCACGGTAAAATTCTGAAGATTAACTCCATAAAATCCTATAGTTTAACTTTAACCCCGTACAATTATAAAATCCTAAAGTTAAACTCAATAAATTTCTAAAATCTTTAAGTTGAATATAAAATTCAAATACTGTATAATTCAAATATGTATAATATAATTTTTAAGATAAGTGTGGGCAGATTGAAGTTTCTTAATTTTATAAAAATAAAAACAAAATGTTTCGATAATAACTTCAGTATAATCTATTTTCGACTTCACGTATTCATATTATAAAACAATAATTAATGAGTATAATGCGTTTCAAACAAATTTAAATTACTTATAACAATTTAAATTCCTTAACAATCGACTATATTATAATATTACATATTATAATGTTATTTAAATGTATCACATATATTTATATATTACGACATTTAGCCAAAATTATCTAAAACAATAAATAAAATGTTATTTCCTACTCTATACCAAAAACAATGTTATCACATTCTAAACACATTGGATGCTAAGGCCCATTATTATTATTAAGAGGCCCAATATTATTTTTAAGCCTGACTTTTCGGATCCAGGTTGCCTCTCTGATCTTCCTATCAACATATCCCGTTGATTTTTCCAAAATTCTTGAAATAAATGTAATGTAAAAATGGTGGTTCTAATTGAGTTTTTAAAATTTATTTAACGTTCATTCATTGCTGATTGACCTTCGCTAAGTTGAATTGAGCGGATGTGTTCTTGCAATCTTGTGTGTAGTGTATGTTGAGTTTCTCCTATATATATGTACATTGTAGGTCTTCACATAGCTTACATTTTAATTAATAAATAATATCTTTGTTATTGCAATTTTTATTATCATGTACACATTTTTTATTTTACATTGTCTTTTGGAGAAGGAAGATGTTATCTGTAACACTGTATTACCGGGTGTAAAGATGGGTACAATTGGTATTGTCTATGTGCGCAAAATTTATTTAACTTGCTCAGAGTGTGTTTCATTAATGAATGGAATTTTTAAAATTGAACTGGAATTAAATCGTTGTTTCCATTTTCCTCAATTTGTAGCATGCCTTTAACTTTGGATATAATGCTGTCATAGTGATGTGAAGTTTTTCTTAGTAGAATCGGTTGGGCTGTTGGATTTTCCGGTGATAATTTGGTAACTCGGTTATCTTTAAATATGTGAACGACACGACCAATTCCTTTGGCTAACATTTCTGGTACACAGTTAGTTATTGGCAACGTATAGATATTTTTATTCAGGTAAACCGATAGTTGTTTACGGGTGTAATCGTTAATGTTATCTGTAGTTTGACCAATTGCGTATGAGTAAAGGTCGTATGAGTGTTCAAGTTCCAATCTAACAATGTTTTTCAGTTCTGATA
Organism: Coelogynopora nodosa; assembly: GCA_034780555.1. Taxonomy (NCBI): domain Eukaryota; kingdom Metazoa; phylum Platyhelminthes; order Proseriata; family Coelogynoporidae; genus Coelogynopora; species Coelogynopora nodosa. Next base: position 12,265 of record JAUZND010089240.1, read on the forward strand.
TTGGGACCTTAGTGGAATGAGCTACAGAACTAAGGAGGCAATGTCCATCTCCTTTACTGAGGTGTATGTTAATTCCGTGTTGTTTAGCAATTATATTAATTGTTTTTTATTTTTATAATTATATAATTTATATTAAGTCATATACGTATATAGTATTTGCAAGAATATGACATATTATCTATAAACGTTGAAACATACAACCACTATATATATATATCAAGTGGATATTAGACTCAAACGAAACTCTATCATGATGGTTACAAACCGATCAATGTAGGGGAAGATCACATTTATTGAGAATTTAATACGATCTCGTCAGCTCCTATTCAACAAACATTTGCACACTATTCACTGGTTTACCTTGTTGTTAAGGTGTATGAAAAAAGATTACCTGATTCGTTTGATATTGTGCAATCACATGACTGTATTGTACTAGAAGAAATAAATATTTCCCGAATATTATCAATAGCATACATATGATCAATTTTTAATGATAAAAATTATACCTCTATACTTTATTTAATCGGAATTCACGTTGAACTACAGTGCACTATGTTACAAAAAATAAATAATTATCGAATGCTACAAATGGAATACATATATATGTTAAATATCTAATTTACAAAACCAAACTCTGCGACCTTGAATTTGTCGGAAATGACCCTTACCTATTTGTGTCATAGCAACCTAAACACAAACGGGGGGGGGGGGGGGTAGGTTGTCCACACCCTT